>RJWM01002842.1:0-121726 GCA_004363535.1 Dasyprocta punctata
TGTTCATGCTAAACTTAGTGGCAGCAATAAAATAATGCACAAAATTGCAGGAAGTGAGTAGGAAACATTTTTAGTTTTTAGTTTTTGTCTAAAAGTAAAATTGTAACTTTTCAACCTATTTGCATGTTACCAGTGTTTCAAGGTTAAACAAAGTAGCATCTTAGGAATACAAGGAGTACCCAATGAATTTATGCATGATTGTGTATAGCCACTCTAGGCTAAGCATTAGGTTACCTGTTTTATTACACACACAGGCACACACACACACACACACACACACACTTCCCATAGTAATACTAGAAGGGATGTATAATTTGACCCATTTTACAAATAAACAGGCTTAAGAAGGTAAACAGTGCAAGGTGTCTCAAGTGGAAAAAAGGATGCTGGGATTTGACTTCAAAACTGGTGCCTACATGTGACAATAATAATAATAGAACATGAAAGAAAGAAAATCACATTATATCTTGTTCTACTGAAATTTTTAGAGTTATATCTTGCCAGTTTCTCATTTGGTTTGCAAGCATAGATGGACATTTTTCTCTACAACGTGATTATTTCTAGCTTCTTCTTTAAACAGAACATTTTAATTGAAGTAAGGTAGCAAATGGTATATTTAACTACAGCAGAAATGAACTGTGGGATAGACAACTTTGTTATCTATGTAAATTTGAGTACAATTTTAAAATGCTTAAGGGCCTCAGTTTCCTCAGTTTTAAATCAAAGTGCTAGATATTTTTTAAACTGTCCTAGAATAGGAGAAAATACAGAAAAAATGAACAAATGGATTTATTTTGGACCTAGTTGACTTCTGTAAAATATGTATTTTAAAAATGCGCATTTTAAAAAGTTCATTGAGTTACATCAGTCATACAAGTTTAATTACAAGGGAAGAAAACTTTTTATTAAGATTTTAAACTCTTTTTGTTAATTTCCTTATATAATAGTCCATGAAACAATGTTATATATTTATTGAATCCTAATTTCTTGAACAAGAACTAAAATCCAAAACAATAAGCTAATATCAAATATGTACATTTGTAAACAATTGAGCCACATTTTAGAATCAAATCTTTCAGAATTCATATTATTAGAATATCATTGTATCCGTCTACCTCCACTAAAAAGCATGAAGTTTGGGTTAATTTCCTTGCCAAAATACCGCAGTTTTAATAGTAAAATCCTGGAGCAGGAATCTATTACCATATTGTTTTCTTAATATAGAAATTGTTAAACATTGAGAAAATGTACTGTTATGACTGGTCATAGTCCTTTTAATTTTTCTTTTCTTTTTTCTCTTTCATTTGAAAACCTACTGTTCTAGTCATTTCTTTAGCAGTTCTTGAGTATAGTGTTATTTTCTGATCATTTATCTGGTATCTCCTAGGGATATTTATTAAAATACCAGCTGCCTCTTCTGAAACACAGTACTTCATGATTTGTCAAATGGAAACAAATGGTAATTGACCTGTGCTCAGCCTCTGCCATGGAAAAACTCCTTATGAGCTAATGTAAATAGTAAGATTCTTCCTGTATATCTATTCACCTTGATGACAGCTAAATCTTAACTTCTCAAGATGACTATGTGATTCACAAGAAATTAGGATTCAATAAATATATAACATTGTTTCATGGACTATTATATAAGGAAATTAACAAAGAGTTTAAAATCTAAGTGGATTTTGTTTGTTTATAGAAGTTTATCCTCTCTGCACATGAGATTCTTACATTTCCAGTAGTGATGACTATATATATATTTTTTATTTAAGAGAAAATGGACACAGAAGACAGAAACAAAAAGCAAAAAAGACAGACAAATAACAACAACAACTCTGATACTATAACGTTGTAGGTTTACACAACGAGATGGTTGAAATTTGGCAGTAGTTACAATATTGCATATTGTTATCTTCAAAGGGATTTTTCAGATTGACAGATATAGACGTGTAAAATTTATCAAATCATGAGTATTAACTTTTCTTTTTCAATAGCTAATGCATTTAGTAATATAGTCATTTTAACTGTCCTATGTATACCTATTTATAAATTTGTATCTTTTTCCTTTTCCCTTCCTTCCTTCCTCCTTTCCCCTTAGAATACCTCTTGTTATCATTAAAATAACTGCCCATATCATCAGGTCTAATATAATCAAGCAAGATAGTTCAGAATGAAACCAATAAAGAATCAAAGAATGGTCATAAAGAAGAGAAACAAAAAACTAAAGGGATCAACAAACAACAACAACATATCCGATACTGTAACATTATAGGTTTACAAAATGAGATGATTGGAATTTTACAGTAGTTGTAACATTGCATATCATTACCTTCCAGGGGGTTGTTCAGATTGACAGATAAAGACATGTAAGACTGATCTAATCATATGAGTATCAACTGTTCTCTCTCACCAGTTAATGCATTTAGTAATATGGTCTTTCAAATTATCTTATGTATACTGTCACACAAATCTATGCCATTTTCCTTTTCCCTTCCTTCCTTCCTTGGTTCCCCTTGTAATACCTCTTGTTATCTTCAAAATAATTGCCCTTACCAATTGGCCTAATACAGTCGAATGAAATAGTACTGAATAAAACCAATAACAAATAAAATAATGGAAGCAATACATAGTAATGCAATATTGATTTCTATAATGCCTCATATTATCTTCTAGGCAGTTGCCTATATCATCTGTTGTAATACAATCAAACAAAGATAGGTTAAAATCCCTCAAAACAGAACAGCGAAAACAATACCTGGTTTTCAAACAAGATGATTGAATATCATTAAAGGCTACCCTAATGAATTTTGTTACCTTTAAAATAGCTGTCTTTGTCATCATATATAATAAAGTTAAGCAGGTCGAGGTAGAATAAGATTAAACTAAACAGCTCATTGAAAACAATACTTGACTCAAATCCCGATGATGGATTATTCATTTGTCTGCCCCGCTCAGTGATATCCCTCTGTCGCTGTTTCTGGAGCTGTGGACTTTTTTATCTCTCTCTAGAATGTCCTTCAGTATTCTTTGTAGGGTTGGCTTGGTTATCATCAACTCTTTTAGTTGTTCTTTGTTGTGGAAGTATCTTGTTTCTCCGTTGATTTTGAAAGATAATTTTGCAGCATACGTCAATCTGGGTTGGAAGTTATTTTCCTTCAGGGCTTGAAATACTTCACTCCAAGCTCTTCTTGACCTGATGGCTTGTGTTGAGAAGTCTGTTGTGATTCTGATGGGCCTTCCTTTGTAGGTAATCTGTCTCTTTTCTCTAATAGATTTTAATATTTTGTTTTTGCGTTGAATTTCTGGAATCTTGATTATTATATGTCTGGGTGTAGGCATATTTTGGTCATGTTTAGCTGGAATTCTATATGCTTCACTTATCTGAAAGTCTCTTCCTGTTCCCATGCTTGGAAAGTTTTCTGAAATTATTTCTATAAATAGGCTTTTTAAGTTGATCTGTATTGACCCCTCCTTTTTCACTCACACCTTTTATTCGTAAATTATATTTCCTTGGGTTGTTTTGCAGCCGTTGCACTGCTGCTTCCAGGTTTCTTATTATTTTTAGGAGCTCTTTCCTTTCTTGATCCCAGGCTTCTAGCCTGTCTTCCAGGTTTGAAAGCCTATCTTTAGTTTCCTTCAGGTGGTTCTGCCAACTTTCATTGGAGTCTTTGATTTCCTGATAGTCTCACTGAATCTGTTTCATGTATTCTAATTCTTTTTTGTTTTGTTTCTTCTCAGTTTCCCTCGATTTTCCACACTCCACCTTTCTGTCTATGTCTCCTTTAGAGATGCCTAGCGATTGCTTTATTATGTATTTCATTTCTACTCTCAGTTGGGTCAACAGTTCCGCTCTAATTTCTTTTATAGCTTCATGGATTTGTCTCCCCACTTCAGTTTTCATCGCCTCAGAGATTTTAATTGTAGGGCTCCTGACCTCTTCTGCATTTGCTTCTCCTAGATTTGTTCTGCTTGAATCGGAGACCAGAGAGCACCCTCTACCTTTCTGTCTTGGCATTTTTCTGGGTTGTTCAAGAGTCTTGTGGTTTATCTGGAGTGAGCCAGTGTTGGTCCACTGCCTTTCCCCAGCCTGTTTCCACTCCGAGGATGTCTGGTACAGTGCGCGGAGGCAGGGCTGCTGCCTGGGAACTGTGCCGGCTATTCGTAAAACTTCCCGTCACCCCTAGTGTGCACATGCAGGCTTGGTCTCCAGACCTAGACAGTCACTTGATCACTCCCATTCTGGTCCACTGCCTTTCCTCAGCCTATCTCTGCTCCACCGATGTCTGGTACAGTGCAGAGAAGTGGGGCTGCTGCTTGGGAACCTATGTCTGTTGTCCGTAAAATGACTATATTTTTTCCACCTGAAAAATTCACTGTCCTCCCATCCAAAGGCAAAGGAAATAGTGTCTTTGGAATTGTGAGAGAAAAGAAAAGAAACAAAGCAAAAGAAAAAAAGTTCTATTTATAAATTTGAAACAAAAATCCTAATGAACTATAGAATTAGCTAAATTTGATTTGTTGAAAATTCTTAAGGGTCTTTAAGAGTCATTAAAGTAGGGATGGGGATTTAGCTCAGTGGCATAAGCACCTGCCTAGCAAGTGCAAGGTAATGAGTTCAAACTCTAGTATCCCCCCAAAAAAAGTGTTAAAAAAAGAGTTGTTAAAGCTACTACATCCTAGACTTCATATAAAAACTGATTTCTTTCTATCACTAAGCCAGACGGACCTCCAGCCTATACCAACCCTGTAAGTATCTGAATCCTATAGATCTCTCAATTTGCTGTACCCACCTACCAGATGACTTTACCAATATATTTTGTAAACACATTAATTCGTGACTTTTTTTCTGTGACAAAAACTATGTAACCTCTTTCATGATGTAATATATCATTCAATGAAACTTGAATCTGTGTTTACTAAGCCTTGCAAACTTTGAATAAATCACATTCTCACTTACTTTTTTAAAAAGGTTTATTTCTTGCAATATATAAGAATTGTGTATATACTGATATAATCTGACTGTTGAAACAGATGACCACATTTACTGTTTTATTTTGTTTAATTTCATTTTCTTTCATATTGTTTTGTTTTCAGGTACCAGGGATTAAACAAGGGCCTTGGAACTGAGCTACGTCTTTAGCCCTTTGTTATATTTTGAGGCAGGTTCTCATGCACTGCGAAACCACCCAGACTGAACTCAAACTTGTATTTCTCCTCATTTTTCTAGAGTCCTGGGATTACAGGAATGTGTCACCATGACTAGGCATTTAACTTTTTCTTTTCTTTTCTTTTCTTTTCTTTCTTTTATTAGTACATGTTTGCAGCATGGAATGTTTACAATCATCCTGGGGAGTGAGTGCACACACATAATACAGCTTGTTGCTTTTTTGCGTCCCCTTCTGCTTTCCACCTCTCTTCCTACATCTCTAAATCACCTTTCCCCATTTTTATTCTTAGTTCATATTTATGACATACATAATGTTTACATTTATTGAGGCTTTTAGGTTCCTGTATATATATGTCATAACTTTAAACAGTAATTTAACTGATGATAAAGGTGATAGGGCACATGAATTCTTTGAGAGCTCCAAAGAGGTAATTCCTCCAAAGTGACCTCAAAAGTGAACACTGACATATCAATGTCCTCTGGATTGTAAGGATTCCATCCTCTTTTTACACTGAGTGCTACATACAGGGTAAAAAGACCCACGTCTGAGCTCCCCTAGGGATATTTCCTCAGTTTTGACCCAAATCAAGATGTGAAACACTTAAAAAAAGACAAAAATGCATTTAAAAATTCTCCCTAAGAACACAGAAAAAGAATTTGCTTTCAAACATGAAAACTGTAAAGCATATAAAAATGTTTTACATAAACTTCTTTTTGTTTTTAAATACTAGAATGTTTTTCCATTTTTTCTGAAACACTATATAGGGACTCACAATGGGATAAATGAAAGTGAAGTAATGTGTGAAATGGCACACAGCAGGCCTAATCAGGATGTTACTAAGATGTTCCCCAAGGGCAGCCACATTTCCATTTGCATCATTCTGCTCTCTACAGTGTCTACTTCTGTTTGTCTCTGTCCCATGGATTGCCAGAAATTCCAGCCATCTATCTGACCAGAAATATTTTAAGAAAAAGATAGCAGTTATTATACCCCATAGAAAGATGGCTTATGTACTTAACAATCCAGTATTCTACACATGCAAAATATTGGAGAACCACAGAATAATGTATACCATGTATTAGCTGATAGAATACATGGATTCTCACAGCAGGAAGGATGTGCACAAACCGTCTCCTAATATGCGAAAATCTGAAGGAATATAGTCTTGAAAACCATAACTAATACCTCATTATTCATTATTTTGTCCACCTTAGTAATAAATATTTAATTCTTGGATGAGTATATGGCCACACAGTATAATTACTACATTTCCCAGACTTTACTATCACTAGCTATGCTCATATAACCATGTGTTGATTAATGGCATAAAATAGAATGTTATGTAAGTGATTTTAAAATGTTTCTTTAAACAGAGGAAGAAAGCAAGCCCTTTTTATGCTTGTGGTGAATTGATAGCTGGTGGTTAACTTGTATCACCAGCTGAACTGAATCAGCATGGTGGTGAGCATGGATGGCCACAAGATGGTTGTTGCCAAGATAAAAAGGTGAACCAGGGAGGAAGAGTTTAGTGTTGTTGGTTCTGCGTGGTGTTGGTTCTCCGTGGTGTTTCTGGTTCTCCTGTTGCCATTGGCTCTCCTGGAGAAGCTTGTCAAGCTTTTTTACTGATAGGAACTCTGTTGTTCTCATCATCAGAGTTTGGGACCTTCTTGTCTCTGAGGATGGCTGTGGTATTTTTTGGAGGAGCCCTGGTCCTTACTTTGAGGGGCACTTCCTGACTAAACTACAGAACCCTCAACATACCGGCACAGATCCTTCATCCTGCTGGCACTGACTTTCTAGCTTCCACCACTGACCTTTAAGACTTCCTAGTGCAGATCGGTGAAACAGACTTACATGAGTCAATATCTTTGGCTCTAGGCCTCCAGTTGACTTGTGGGCGGCACTGTCATGGGCTCTAGGTCTTCAATTAGACTCATGAGGACATTGCTTTGGGACCAGGCCCTCAGCTGAATTCCTTGGGTCTTTGTGCATGGACAGATTTCCTGCACTGCTTGCATTTAACTTTTTGGGTGACTCTTTGGGTCACTATTATAAAATAATTCTGTAAATTATGTGTTCCGAATGTAATTGTTTTCCTTGCAATCCCTGACTGCAACAATACTTTACTTTATGCTGATTGGAATATAGGTTGGACAATTAATTGTCTTGAGAAAAGTTATTTTCTGAGAAGAGAACATGTTAAAAATAAAGAAGTAAACCAGGCATGGTGGTGCACGCCTTTAATCCCAGGAGGCTGAGGTAGGAGGGGCATTGCGAGTGGCTGGCTTGGGCTACAATGTGAGTGCAAGGCCGACCTGAGATACATAGTGCGACCCTGTCTCAAAAAACTAGGGCTGGGAGTTTGTTTCAGTGTCTTAAGCGCCTACCTGGCAGGCATGAGTTTGTGTGTTCAATTCCCGGTGCCATGAAAAGAAAAAAAAAAAAAAAAGTAAAAGATGGAAGTAACACAGGTATCCATAATGATGACCACACTATCTCAGCTCTGAACTGTTTATAATTAGATTTATTTTTTAAATATTTATTATACATTTCTATTTATTTTTATTTTACTTTTTCCTTAAAGAAACAATCTTTTCAAAATGTAATTTATATACCCAGAATCAATACCCATTGTAAACATAATTTCGTTAAATTCAGATAAGTGATTACATTCGATCTAACTATCTTTAAAATCATATCCAGAATATTTTCCCCACCCAGAAAGTTTTATTGTACTTGTTTACAGTCGGGGTCACACAGTATTTCTACCAGTTTTAGCCCAGAGTAACTACT
This sequence comes from Dasyprocta punctata, assembly GCA_004363535.1. Taxonomy (NCBI): domain Eukaryota; kingdom Metazoa; phylum Chordata; class Mammalia; order Rodentia; family Dasyproctidae; genus Dasyprocta; species Dasyprocta punctata. The sequence continues at coordinate 7,959 of RJWM01002842.1, forward strand.
AACCTGGTTTCTGTCAAGGTAAATTATTGCCTTTTATACTTTCATACAAAAACTAATATAGGGACTGGGGATTTAGCTCAGTGGTGTAAGCACCTGCCTGGCAAGTACAAAGTTGTGAGTTTGATCCCTGGTACAAAAACAAAAACAAAAACAAAAACAAACAAACAAAAAGAACAACTAATGTAGTCTTTTAGTCTTTTGTAACTGGCTTCTTCCACTCAGTAAAGTAATTTAATATACTAATAATTTTTGCATGCACCTGAAGTGTGTTCCTTTATATTTTGGTGGTATATTTAATTGTATGTATGCACTACAGTTTGGGTATCTATTCCTCTATTGAGAGAATACATATCTTTGATTACATTTGTTTTTTTCCTGTTATGACTAATACTGTGAACATTCATATAAGTAGTTGAGTGGATTTTCTTCTTATTCAATTAGAAATAACTGGATTTTATGATAAGTGACACACACAACTTCCACAATCATCCGAAGTATTTCTCCCAGTGACCATAATAGTTTGTATTCTCATTAAAAATTCATGAAAATTCCAGTGTTCCATATCCTTATCAACATTTGAAACTGTTGGTCTTTCCCATGTTAGCCATTCTAGTAGTATCTTACTACAATTTAGCTACGCTAGTGGTTTCTCACTGTTTTAATTTGCATTTTAATAATGACTAATACTATTAGGAATCTTTGAATATATTGGGTGGCCAATTTTACTTCTACTTTTGTAAATTATCTGTCCAACTCTTCAGCTGCTTTTGTAAAACAGGTCACTTTTCTTATCATTAAGAATTATGTATTTCTTATAAAGATACATTGTCAAGTCCATGAAATATAAATGTTTCCCCTAACTCTGTAATTCTATATTTTAGTTATATCTTTGAAAGATCAGAAAGTTCTAATTTTGATAGATTCTGGCCTTGCATATTCTGTTGTTTTTGTATTCTGTGAAATGAATTTTTGCCTACTCCAAGACTGAAAAGACTTTTTCTTCTGTTTCTTTTTACAGTTCATGTACTTTTAGTTTCACATGTATGTCAGAGACTTTTAACATTTTGGAGATGCTGGCAGGGGATTTAACTCAACAGCATAAGCGCCTTCCTGGCAACCATGAGGTCATGAGTTTGATCCCCAGTACCAAAAAATACAAAAAAGAAATTAAAAACTTTGGAAATGCTGTGAGATGTGCTGATTATTTTCATACTAATTTCAACACCATTTGTTGAATTGATTAGACTTGACCTTATAAACTCTGATGACAATTAAATAAACATATAAGGGTTTAGTCCTGGACACTCTGTTCTGTTTCACTGATGTTTTACATCTTTCTGGCAAATACTGTAAAATTTGTATTACTGTAGCTTTCTACTAAGTGTTAAGATCTTGCATTAATACTGCTTCATGTTAGTTGTTCACTTTCAGCAAGGCTTTCAATATTCTAGATTATTTTATCTATATTTTCACAGAAATTTATATTCATTTTGTTAATTTTCTCAAAAATTCTTATAACTGTTTTGATAATTTTAGAATCTGAGGATCAATTTTGTGAAAATGAGAGATTGTTTCCTAACTGAAGAGAGCAACAGTATTTGCATTTAATTTAATTTCTGTGGACAATATTATGCAGTTTTAAATATTTAATATCTACACATATTTTGTTAAATACATTTCTAAGCATTTCATGTTTTTGGATATTGCTGTATATGGAAAATGTTTTTAGTTCCATTTACAGTTTTTAATATTTGTTAAAAAGACAATTATTTTTATATCTATTTTAGACATTGTAGCTTTATTAAATTATTAGTTCTTATACATTTTTGTAGGTAATTTAGCATATTCTATGCAAATCATGTACAACTAAAGATGCTATTACTTTTTCCTTTACAAAATGTATTCTTTTCTTTTTATTTCCTTTATTGTGCTGGCTTAAGTCTCCAATAGAATGTTGAATAAAGTGATGAAAAAGAACATGTTTGTCTTCTCTTTTGCCTGATTGTAAGGGGCAAGCATTCAATCTTTTATTATTAAGTATGATGATAGGTAATTTTTGAAAGCAAGAGATTTACTATTTTAATATTTTCAAAAGCCTTTTAGTTTCACTTAATTTATTATTGTTACTGGTGTCTAGTCTCATGCTTACTATTTACACTGTTCCATATACTTTTAATTTAAATTACTTTTGTCTTTGAGTCCAAAAGATAGAAGCTAAATGATTTTATATTTTTCTTTTACTAATAAAAGCATTTAAAAATAAGATTTCTCTCTAACTACTAATTTAACTGCATCCCAGAAAGTTTGTATATACACTATTTTTGTTAGTACTTAGCTCAAGATATATTGTAATTTTCTTTGTAACTTACTTTTTGCATTGAGGTTAATAGTAGGAAGATTTATTGGAGAATAGGAATGGGGAATGGGGAATAGGAATAACTCCTGAGAGACAGGAGGGGTCTCAGATGTGTTGTTCTGTAATTTACATTTTGATGAATGCAGTTTTTAAAATAAGCTGCTTCATTCCTAATATATGTCTCTAATATTTGTTTTATAGTTTTAATTTTAAAAATAGTTTTCATTGCTTTACAGAAATTTCTCATTTTCTCTCAGATCTATTTATAAATATTTGAAGTTAATGTATCTAGCTACTTTGGTCATTACACTTCTTAGTTTTTGTTTCTCTTTTTTCTTTTTATCTCCAGTTGTCCAGTTGTTTTTTTAGCTAAAAATTAGATATTTCAGGATACTGTGAGTCCAAATCCTGTTCTTACTTTTTTAAAAAAAGTATTAGTCTATTTTTTAAAATTTATAAATATCAACTAATTTGTAAAAATTCAAACTATGTATTCTCTTATTCATAGTGTGTACAGTAGCTGATATCTCCCTGCTATTTTCAGTTTCAGATGTTGGATTACTTGATTTTATTTACTGTGGCTACTTGACAGTCTTCCTTAGGCTTGTATGATTCATGGTCAGGCAAGGACTTGGGAAGAGTTTGGATCCTTATTTGGTGCTTTGTCTTTTGTGGTTTTCTTGGTTATTTGAAATTACATTTCTGGTCTCTCTGTCAACCTTTGGTTCTTTTTTTCATAACTCAAGCAGAAACTTCAACTCTCTGTTGATTAAATTGCAAATAAACTGAGGAATGCCCCCAGTTAAAACAAAATAAGCAACAATACAAAGAAACAAAAGAACACATAGTAGAGCAAAGTCACAAATTTTGGAGTAGCTGGGACTCACTCTGCATTCATTTGTTTTCTTTTAGTCCCTTGATTTTTTTCTGGCGCATATGTACTATATCAGTGATTCAGGGATTTGGATAAAAAACATTAAGGTATTAAGATCTCATATTTTCTACAACTATCTCGCTTTATATTTTCTCCTTTAATTTTACTCAATTTTTGTTTGTTTGTTTGTATTTTTAGCCTTAAAATTCATTTCTTCTGCCTCAAGCTGAGTGACTGTGTTTATGATTTTTGGCCACCATAATTAGGATGGTTAGGTAATCAACTTTTGCAAAAACTTCACAACATTGCATTATGTATCTTCAGTCCACTGATTCAAATGTCAACATAAAAGTACTGTTTTTTCAAGTATCTGGGCATTGCTTAGTCCCTTTAAAGTAACACATAAAATTAACTATCACATTACGATCATATTGCAATTTTAGCCAAGTCCATAAACCATTCCTACTCTACAGAGTTAAGAACACTTAATGATTTAAATAGGTGCCAAGTTCAGAGAGTTTCTCATATGCTAGAAATATAAATACCAAGGTAGAAAGAAAAAGAATCTCCCGTCTGCAATGAAACTGTATCCTAGATTTTTAAGAAGATCAGCAAAAGATTAAGACAACTGGTAAAACACAGATATGTGCAAAAACTCAAATGTCTGTTTAAGATACTATATAATGATTTCTCATATAAGTTATCATTTTATTTGGATTACAAGAGACAAAAAGAATTTGAGTGTTGAACAAATGGAAAAACTGAGATTCAGTATCTTTTTTGTGGTCATATTTATAGAACTCAGTGTATACCTGATTACTCAAGACTTTCTTTTTCACTTGCTATGTAAAACTTCCTTGTAATAGTTGGGTGTGGTGGCGCACGCTTCTGATCCTAGCACTCGGGAGGCTGAGGTAAAAGGAGCATTGTGAGCTCCAAGCCGGCTTGGGCTACAACGTCAGCAAGGCCAGCGTGAAATACATAGTACGACCCTACCTCAAAAAAAATGGGACTTGGAGTTTGTCTCAGTGGTTTAAGTGCTTGCCTAGTAGGCGTGATGTTGTTAGTTCATCCCTGGTACCGGGGGCGGGGAAAAAAAAATCCCTTTCTTGTAATGAAATTTATACTTAGATGTTAGAATTTTATTTTTATCATTTATAATACTTTTACATGTCTGAAACACTTTGCTAGGGATTCAGAAATTTCAAATGTACTAAGTTTTTAAGATTTGGTGAATTCCACAGCTGTCTAGTATCACTCATATCATTCTGAGAAGGTGATAGTTTAGATATTCTGTAAATAATCTTATTTTTAAATTGCAAGATAACACTTTTCTTCATTAAAACTAGTGCATACTACTGTCTACTGTCTTAATTCCAAACATTCACACAAAGAAAATATATTTTAGAAGCATTCTAATTTCCAAGATAATCACTAAAGCCCATTTTTTGGTATTACCATGCTTTGTCATTTTGCCGCAATCTTCAGAATTTTCCACTTCTAATTTCGAGCAATGCTTTTCAGAGACATTGTATTTTTCCATTCTTCTCTATCATATACCACACTACATTTCAGGCAATCTTCTCCCTATGCTCTACAAATACATGCTATTTATAAACCCTCATATATTATTTTTCAGTTAGTTTACATTAAGAATTCTAATCAATTCTTGATACCCAAATCAATGCATTGAATTTATAACATGCTAGGAAATTGCTAGATAGAATATGACACACATAGATGGTGTAATAATGCTAAACCAGTATGCACATTTCTAAATTCTTACTCTAAATATCAGTACTTTGTTCTGAAAAGCACATATTGAGAAACACTGGTTTGTTTTCACCTAAATAAATTGATCAAAAGAGTGGGGAGAAGTGATAAGCAAAGATTAAGGGAAACACTAGGGGAACAGAAATGGAAAAAGCATATTATGTGCATGTATCCTTTATTTGTTATAACTAATATACACTAATAAAAAATAGAGACTTCAATAAGGGACGCGTAAACTATATTTCTGACATAGTTTTCCTCTGATATCTTGTAGTGTGGTTTCACTTTAAGGAAAATAACATCATTAAATTTGTTGTTATCAATTTGACAAAGATGATGCTAAATCAATTCCAACCCATATTATAATTACACTGACCTTTGAGGCTACTGTTGCAGCCTGAATTGTTTGAGGAGTCTGTGGGTAATATTCATATTTTTAAAAATCAATATGTGGCATATTGTAGTTTGGCTTTTATGTTAAGTGCAGAGTGGTATTTTGCAGGAATATTTTATGATTGCAATTTGAGAAACATTTCATTAAATTATATTTGCATTAATTTAGTGGTTAATGATTTCTCAAATTAAGAAAGCTGAATAAGCTGAGACCTCAGAGGTCTTTTTCTCTCCCTGTTAGAAATGACATCTCCATTTCCATGCTATAAAGATTCAGTATTAAAAAGCATGCTTTCATTAAAATAAATACCTCTTCACATTGGTTTCCAAGTTGAAAATGGTGGGGTCTAATGCTGAAACAAAGACTTGTGAAAGAGGAGATGTCTTTGTTTACTTACCTAATATAGATGAACTGGCTCTAGTGTAGTTTTATCTTCATATGCTTTGAAACTATATAACTGTGTTATATTTTCTCTAGCACAGACATATTTCCTGGGATACTTCATTCCTTGCCAAATAATTATTGAACATTTAATATATAATAGGAATTAGAGCGAGAACAGTTTCATGGCTTGTCTAGCTTTCCCCTCAAAGCCTTGTGCAGTCATAGGTGGAATTTTTTTCCAAGGTAACTAGACAAAGGGTGTGCGATGCTGGAATTGATTCTTGGTGAAATTCTAGGACCAAGGGCTCTAGAATTAAGGGTGTGAGTATTAGTCAGCTCTAAATACCATGGATAAGATATAAGGGATAGAAAGAGCTGCAGTCCCCCTTTGCCTGCTTTTGCTGTCTTCTTCCTGCAATGAACTGTTCCTCCTCTGTGATCCTCCTCTGCCATGTGCCACTCTGCCTTGGAGTCAGTCAACTATGGACTGAAACCTCTACAAACTGTAAGTCAAATAATTTTTTTTTTCTCTTTTAACTTTGGATGTCAGGTATTTTCTCTCAGAAATGAGAAAAGTCACTAAGACGAACAGTGAAATAAAACAAAATATAACAAAAGCAGCAGATAGCAGTCTAGTTCCCAATCCCTGCCTTGTGAGGGTTTATTTTCTAGAAAGATTAATGAGGAAACCAAAAAATCAAAAAAAGCATAAAAATAACCAAAGGAAAGTATAAACAAAGAATAAAATAACCTAAAGCAGAGTTAAATATGCTGGAGGAAAGGAATATTTGAGTCATGAACTTCTGCAATTTTTAAAATTCACATTTTGACATTTTTCTCTCCCTACTTCCAGTTTTTCAATTTACTCTCACTTTGAATCAAACTTTCAGTACCACAGTATGGAGTCAGGAAGTGTTATAACAGAGATGGCTCAATCCCCCCAAGTGCTAAGAGAGTAAGCAACTTGAGTGGTATACCTTGGGTAGTAGAAAACCGAAGAGTACTAAAGCATACACATAGCCTTTTTGTTTTTCTTGTGGACGACTCTGATATGCTCTTTCTTCCTCAAAGCCTTCCAGACACATAGCGAACATGAGATGTAAGTAACTTTTACTTTTTTCTTTTCATTGTGAAATAAAGGTTCATTGAGTTGATAAATATTTTAGCTAACAGAGAAAACTCTTTTTATCCTATGAGTTTCTGTACAGAGCCATGTCTCTCACATTGTAACAAATTTTCCCAAAATATATGCTCATCCATGCTGAATTCAATTGTTTTCCTTCCTTCTGCCTCGAACTGACTCCAATCATAGTTTCTCTCCCCCAACTCCACACACAGTAAAAAACAAAACAAAACAAAACAAAAGAAAACACAAAACAAAAATCCTGACTGCAAACACCAGCAGAAGAGGAATACTGATGATACAGGAGAGGGAGGAGGGGATTATTGAAACTAATAGAGTGTCCTTTTCTGAAAGTATCTGAAAAGAAGATAAATTTTCAGCATCACGTTAGGTTAGAAATGAATCTCTGTGAAGCCAAATGGTGGCATATATGAGCTCTCTTATCCTGTGTTTAAAACAAATAATGAAACAAATGAAGAAAAATTATTTTAGTAATCAGTTAGTTCACATGCCATCTGTAGACCAGCTTCAAAGACCATTCAAGTCCTACATTCTATTAGTCATACCTGTAAAAGAAAAGAGTGCATGCCTGATGCATTAAATGAGTAAGGCAAGAAAATGCCTTTTTTCTGGGTTCTCAACAGATTGTGAAATAAAATGTGTAAGAAGAAAAAGAATACAGTAAATCTGTAATAGTATTGTAGTAGTCATAAGTGTCTGCTTGGTAAACATGAGAATATGAGTTCAATCCCTCATACCAATAATAATAATAATAATAATAATATTGTAATAGTAATAGCAGCCAACATTCACTGATTATTATGTACCAGATAAATACATGTCTGAATACACAAGTGAGAGAGAGAACTTTTTCTCATGACAAAACCTTTTGAGCATTATCACCAGCTTGCACATGAGGTCATTGAGGCATGGAAATATTACATAGCCAATAAGTGACATTAGTTATAAATTGTATTTACATGGTTTCTCTTATAGTTTTCTGTTTAAATTTAGCAGTTCTAAAGTCCATAAAACTATTTTACAACGTCATGCATTAACAATTACTAAGTGGAATGAAGCATCGCCATCTTTTGCTAATTGAGAACAGTGCAATAGAATAAATTTAATCCATTTCCAAAGAAATGTTGCATGCTAAAATCTAGTTCTTGTGCTCACATTTAGATTTGCTAATATTTTTATTACAACTTTTATAACTTGGCCTAACTGTATTTTAATTGTTTTAATCACTGCAAATTCATGTTTTATGAACTACTTGGCCATAATTAAGGAATATCACATGACAAGCAGTGCCTTTCAGTATGACTATAGTATATTATAATTTCATAATAAGCTCCAATAATATTCTGTCTTAATTACACACATTAATAGATTCTGTGCACATTTAATTATCTGCTACATTGATATTCCCATAACTTTTAAACAGTTCTGCTTGAATATATCCAGTTCTCAAATATAAATCCACTAGTGAGGTACAACAAACAATTTATCATCCCTACAGTTTAGAATGGAAACCAACCACTGATATATGACTTTCTATAGTTATATAAGTATAGAATTAACAGAATAAATCTTATGCTGTTATAGATACATATATTTATATGTATTTAAATATAAATTTTCTCTTTTAGCAATCTGGCAGGTACAGAAGTATAAATAAAATAATCACATATAATTAATAAATAATAATTATTTGCTTTGGGGCGTTCAGCTAATTAATATAATGCTTGGATTCAACAGTGTTATTAAATGGCAGAGGTGATTTGTTATAAACATTTCCACTACAGCAAATTATACAAAAATTGTGTTAAGCTCTTTCAGTGACATAAGTTCTCCCTAGAGATTAATTTCCTCCAAGACATCTCTGGAAACTTGAATGAAACTTTCAGACCTATTCAAAGAAGCATTAAGGGATAAATCTTGTTTCACCAAATACTGGTTTTCAAAACTTGCAGTGTTAAATTTGTGTACTTCAGATTATTCTTGTTTCCTTTTTCTTGATCTAAATATTCATCAATATCAAAATCTTTTACACGGCATTAATTTGAAAATATTCAAACTTTTCACTCCCCTCATTTTCACTTCTATTTCAAAATTGATGTTTCTACAGATAATGGCATGCAGTAACCTAATAATTAGTGGATTCTTTCTCATAATTTTCAAATATATCTGCTATGTAAGAATCACACAATGTAACCCAGATACACTGTCTATACCCTCTCTCCCTTTGCATTATCCCTCCGTTTCTTTCACAAATTTTAAACTGCATAGAAATGTGTGTGCATACACATGCATGTGTATATTTTTGCATGTAATTGAATTCTACTTCAGGAAGTAATTTCTTACTCCTATTGGGTATAAATACTTCTATGAAGAGTCAGATTCCTCTCCATAAAATTTGCATTAATTTGCATGGCTGCAAAATTAGATGAGAATTCCTGGGTCTCACAGACTTGCCAGTGGAACATGTTACTATTCTTTAAATATTCACTTATGTGATGGGTGTGATGAGACATTTCGTTGTTTTATTTTGCATTTCTTTAATTAAGAGAAATTAGAATTAAATTTTTACATGTGGAAATAATTCTAATCATGAGAATAATTCTAATTATGATACTTAAATTAGATATAAATCTGTAAATTAGATATAAATCTGTACATATGTATACATAAGATAACTAAAACAAACATATTGCTGAATGTATTAGTTATTTAGAAGGAACAATTAATACTCATATGATTAGGTCAATTCTACATGTCTATATCTGTTAATGTAAAGAACCATTTTGAAGATAACAATACGCAATATTGCAACCATTGTCAAGTTTCTATCATCCTGTTTTGTAAACCTGTAATGTTACTGTTGTGCATTTACTCTAGTCGTTTGTTTGTCTCTTTTGCTTTTTGTCTTTCTCATACATGTCTTTTTCTTTCTTTTAAATAAAAAAAATAGATACTTAAATTTCTCTAATATATTTTCTCATTATTTGGAGATTTTTTTAATTGTCTGCTCTTAGACTTTTTAATCTTTTCGATAGTTTTGTGTTCATATGGCAGTACTAAAATATTTTAATACTGTAACTGTCATATATTTTAATATCGGAGGTATTAAATGCTCCATATATTTGAAGTCTTTTCAGAATTACTTTGTCTTTTGTCAAAAATATGCTTTTATTCATATGAATCTTTTGACTCAAAAAACTTGTTGGATTTTATTTCCATTACATTAAATTTAAAGATTAAGAAGGATGAAACTTGATTATGTTTGTAATGTCATCTAACAAGAAATTTTTGTTTTGGGGCTTTTTGTTTGCTTCTTTGTTTCTTTGTGTGTTTGTTGGTCTGTTTTGGTTTTTTGAGACAGTGTCTCCCTATGCAGTTCAGGCTGGTCTTGAGCTGACCTTGTAGCCCAGGCTGGTCTTGAACTTGTAGCAATCCTCCTGACTCAATTTCCCGAGTGTTACATTACTGATGTATGCCACCACATCCAGCTAGGAATTTTTGTACATTTGTAGAATTTTAATTTTGTGTCTATCATTAGTTTAATTTTTCCTCATCAATGTTCTTCAATCATATTTATTTTGTACATTTTTAATTTCTAGTCCTAAAAGTTCTATCTTTTTGTTGTTATTATAAATAGTTTTCTCTCTGTCATTATATCTTCTGACTGGTTATTGTGTATATGAATAATGTTGATTTCTCTATGTCAGTGTTGCATCTCATTGGACTCTATTCTTATATTTTTTCACTGAATAATTTCTCAGTTTTAATTTCATATCATCTGAAAGTAGAAGTACTTTAGTCTCTTTTCCAATTACTATTCTATTTCTTTTCTCTATTATATTGTTGAATTCTTCTATACATTACAGAGGGGTGGTGAAGATTATCCCTGGCATTAGTGGAAATCGCTCTACTGCTTCTGGCTTTGGCACTAAGTGATAATTCAGTGGGTTGATAGTTTCTCTTTACTTCTCTCCTTTGTCAACTAATGGTTTGTATATGGCACTAAATTTAAATACATAATTTTATTCACTCGCTGGTTATATATTTTTTCTGCTCATTAATTTCTGATTTAATATTTCCTTCCTTAATCATTCTTTTGCCTTACATTATTGCTACTTTCTAAATTATTGGTTTGTTAAATTATTTCACCTATTTTCTTCCTTCAGTTTTAGTGAAACAAGTGTTTGGGACTATTTTCTACTGATCACTGTCTCACAGATAATGATCTCATTATCATTATTCTTAAGAATTTAAATTATTTTGACTTTAATTTTAGATTTTTATTTGCATTTTTATTTTATAGCCTTTTAATTTCAAATATTTTAATTTATATTGTAAAATTTTGTATTTTAGTTCATATTTTATATTTTTAAAATATTTTATATTTTATAATTTACTGCATTTTAATTTTTTTATAATTCTCTTCTCAATGCAGTTTTGTCTGCAGGCTTAAAAATTGCTGTTGGAAATCTTTTATTGTTAATAATATCTAATTATGTTGTTACTCGAGAATATTGCTTATAGTATTTTTGATTTTTGGATTTCATTCATGTTTCTTCATAACCTGAAAAACTAAATTTAGTGACTTTTTCATACAGACCTGAGAAAAGGTGAATTTTCCATTTTCAGTATGTAAAGTTCAACATGTACCCATATGCTTCGTGTTATTGGTATTGAATTCTTCTATAACTAATTGATTTTGTCCATTTTCACTAATTTATGTTGAAAGTGGTGCATCAAAGACACTTCTTGTCAGATATTTCTATATCTTCTTCAATTTGTTTCAAATGTTCTATTATAAAATAACTATTTTGTGATTAATACAGACATATTCATGTTTTTATTGGCAATTGTGAGCTTTTCTGGTTTGGAAATAGGCAAGCATGTGGTAATCAAAATCCTAATGTATCTGCCAAGATTTGTGCTCCTTGCATTACTTTCCCTGGATAATAGCCTCCCCAAGAGAGCAGGCAGGGTTTTTACTTTTATTTTTTAATACTACTCACAAAATATTAGATTGTATCTTTTGTAAAAAGATCTTAAAGACACAGTAGAGTCTTTAATCATTGATTTTGAGTTAATAAAAGAAAAGAATATCCCAGATAGTAGTTCCCTAATCAACTAAAACTTTAAATGAGTCAGAAGTAAAAGCTTTCCTCCTGGCCTAGAACAAGCATCTGACACATTTTAGAAAGGTGCAAATGATGAAAAGAATATGGGTGAGAACAGCTCCCAGTCAGTTATCAACAAAATAACAGGGTCTCAATTTTATAAGTGCAAGAAACTGAATACGTCCAACAAGAAATGAGCTTGCAGAAGGCGCCTGGTAGGATTGTAGCCTCACTAAATACCAGTATTTCAGGCATGTGAAAACCTAAACATGCTATCATGTATCATAATTTTATTCCTTTTAAAGACTTGATGACATTTCATTGTGTTTACATATTGCATGTTTTTATACATTCCATACCTATGTGGGTTGTTTGCAGTTTGGGGCTATTGTGAATCATGCTTCTGTGAACCTTGGTGACAAAAATCAGTAACAGTGAACAGATCATCTGTGAGCAGAGGCAATTTTACTTCTGCACAATTTGAATGCATTTTTCTTTCCTTTTTAATTTAAAAATTTGTATTAGTACATCTTTTCAATACATAATGATTACAATCATCATGTGGAGATGATACATGTGTATAACACATTTTAATTCTTTGTATTTCTTCTTCCCCCACTCTCTTTCCCTACTCCTTCCATATCTAGGACTCTTTCCCATTTTCAAAAATCTGTCATATTCTTCCCCTATTAGTCTGAACAAAAATATTCATTTCTATGCTGATAGAAGTGGTAAAAGTGAATATAGACTATGCTATTCAAATACAGTATATTGTCAGTGTCAATTTTCACATATAAATTCAATGCCTATTAACAATTGACATAATAATGAAAACTGTATGTAAATGAAATAAAACATAATTAGATGCTAACTCCATGTATTTATCTCCTTTTTATACTACCCAAAGAAGAATTTGGGATAATGTGGTTTCCTGCCATATAAAGTTCATAAAGAGGTAGTTTTTCTTATATGTGAATGGATCAACTTTACATAACCACCATAATATCTGAGTGTAGCCCAACAATTGTGCCTCCCAATTACATTGATTTAACTTAGATATTTCGCAGCAGTCATAGTGTCAATTATAAGTTTTGCCATCTGAAGACGGAAAATGGCAGAAATTCTCGCTCCTGGGGAGCCTGATTTTGGTCGCTCAGGTCCTTATTTATAACGCTGTCCTTCATTTGTTGTTTCCCAAAGAGTTTAGCCTGAAGATAGAGCACAGTAACAACTTATCATGTACGCACACAAATGCAGCTAAAAACACACACAAATATACCAGCACACACATATATAAATCCTATTGTGAAAATGCAAACTGTTTTACAAGTGCATAGAAACATTTTAGAATGGAGAATATTCTCTCTCCTATTCTATTTATCAGGAGATTTGTATTGCATTATTTGTTATAGATCTTCTCTTACCATTTTTGATGAAGATTCAGGAAATATTTCTCCTTGTCACTAATAAATCTATTACATTTTATAAAAAGAAATATTTGACTGTGTATGGAATAAAGGGACAGTGTAAAAACATCAGGAATAAGCATAACTCTAATTTAAGGGTTATTAACTAATCCAGGACTTGCTTTCTTGTCTCATTTATTAGAACTTCCTTGTAAATTTATTGTCTTTAATGTGTCTGAAGCCACAGCCTCTTGTCTCTAGACATCTCATCCTATGAGAAAGAACTCTAGAGCCAGACTCCTGGGACTTACATCCTGGATACTTTATGGCCTTGTTTTGTCACCTTAAATGACTTTCTTATCCTATGTTCTAATGTCATTTAGGTCTTAAAATTTTCTGAGATAGAAATCAGTATATATAGCTGTGCCTAGAAGGAGCCTTAACACCTAGCAAATATTTGAAATCTCGCACATTAGAGTTTGTATATTTCAAATCAGCTTTTTGAACTAGCAAAAATAATTGTAACTAAGTCTTTGCACCGGGGATTGAACTCAATCTCGCGCCTGCCAGGGCAGGCACTTAAGGCACTGAACCAAACTCCCAGCCCTGATTTTTTGAGGCAGGGTCGCACTATGTAGCTCAGGCCAGCCTTGCGCTCGCGTTGTAGCCCAAGCCGGCCTCGAACTCACAACGCTCCGCCTACCTCAGTCTCCCGAGTGCTGGGATTAAAGACATGCGCCACCACGCCCGGCTGTAACTAAGTTTTAAAACTCACAGATCTCTCTAAGAAGTGAAACTGAGCAACAATTTCATCAGTAATCTGAAATTCATAATCCTCTGCTTTGACTCCAGGCCACATTGATACTTTTTGTCTCAGAATCATGTCATTGATAACCAGTATCAAACAATCTCTGAAAATTCTGTTTGTTTTCCTAGCCCCGACAAACATATCACCTTGGTAAATACTACAGTTCCTTTTGGGGAAAGCCCAGAGAAAAAAAGGAAAGCATACAGTTTTTTACTGTTGAGACAGAATTTTCTCAAAGAGAAAAACCTTTTTCTTAGGTCTGTGACTAACTCCAGTTCAGGAATTGTGATTAAAGTCAAACTTCTTTCTACTAGACCCGGTTTTTCTCTTAGAGTTTTACAAATTAAATAGTTAATACACTGCTCCTGCATTTCAACTCTAGGAAACCATGATTATTTAGACAATGTCTGAGATCATTGGAGATCAAAGCATTTGGATTACTTGTTCAGATATGGAGCCTATTATGGTAGTCACGCTGGTTGCCTAGCCCCTGATACCCTGAGATTTCTATAATCTTCATTCCTTTTTTTTTTTTTTCTGATTTCTATTAGATGTTTGCAGGACACAAAATTTACAGTAATCTTGGGGAGTAAGTAGATGTACATAATTTAACTTGTTTCTTTTTGTAATCCTCTTCCCCTTTCCTCCTTCCTCCCTCTCTCTTCTAATTCCCAAAGCTGAAAAAATGTCATACAATGGTGATACATGCATACAAATGTTTATAGCAGTAAAATTCATAATAACTAAATCCTGGAAGCAGCCTGTATCCTCATCAACAGATGACTGGATAAGAAAATGCAGTATCTATATAGAGTGGAATACTACTAAGATATAAAGAAGAAAAACTTTGAGGTATTTGTTTGAAAATGGATGGACTTGGAAAATATAATGTTGCATGAAATAAACCATACATATGAGTTTAAATACAACATCTCTCATTTGAGTAATGCAAAGTACAAACAAAAAGAATAATAAATGATGGAAGAAGACAAGAAGATGGATCTCTTATGTCTTCATTACTTTTAAAATACCCAGTTTGTCAGTGGTAGAATACAGGGTATGCCCATACATAGTGCTTCAAATACCAGCCTTCACAGATTTATTTTTCATATCTCAAGTAAAGAAATATTCTCTGGACCTCTACAGGTATGTTATCAATTATCAGTCAAGTGAATTATCAATCTTATGTGACAAATCCATACAACCACTCTAAGTTTTCTAGAATATTTGATGCATTTTTCCATACTTAGAAAGTTCTAGTACCTGTACCCTATTTAATATGTGTCATCTTGGGTCCAAATTTTAATCAACCAAGCAAGAGAACTATTAGGATCATTTTCAGCCTCATGAGATTTCATGTAAAATCTAGACTCTCTGCTGTAGAATATCCAGATCAATAAACAGAACTAAGGAACACGACTAACCTTACTGTCTGGGGTTACAGCATTGTTATAGATCTAGAACCAATGAAAAGTATATGCTTTCAAGAAGGTCAGTAGCCCTTTTGAACTCAACTATCTCAAAATAGTCTATTGCAATTTTTATGGAAGCAGATTAACTTTTCAAACAAGGAAAGAAGACTCTAAAGACAAGTTTCAGAGGAAATTAAAGATTAAATTTCCCAGTTTCGTTATCAATTTTTCCATATAATTCGATTCATATTTTCAAAGATAGTTTCTTCCTATTGAATATAATAAATTTGATACAAAATATTCTATGGTGTTATACATTTAATTGGTTTTCAGTTTAGCAACCTACAGAGTTAGATTTTCTGTTAGATTTTTAGATCTCAACCTTGTGACCACAAGAGACAAAGGTTTAGTTTAAAGGCAAAAGTATTCACAACTGTTACCGGGATGGGAAAGTTAAAATAGAATATACTATTCACTTTCCCTAAATCCTTCAGCACACTTAGAATTAACCAAACAAATGTATCATTATTCTCCTTACATTTAATTAAAAAATATTTTGCAGCAGAAATTGCTATCAACCTAAAATGCTTTTTTGTGTTAACACTTGATTACAGGTGTATGACAATCAATGGATTCATGAAAGTCTTGAAATTGAAATATAAACAGATTAAATAGCCAATTCCAAAGTTCAATCTCCAGTACCAAAAAAATTGATACAACCCAGAGCAATGTCACAGAACAATTCTTACAATTCTGTTCCCTTGATTCTATAGAGTCCTTCCTGAATTTCCCTTTTGTTTAGAGTTCATTCGGGCAAGAATCACTGGGTGATATAGTAAAGGGCTTATTACAGGGAATGCACCTTATGCAAGAGTGAGAACACTGCAAAATTATTAGCTCTATGTCTGACACTACTTGAAGCTACACAGGAAGGCCAGTGTTCCAAAGCTTGGCATCAAGGAAGGGAGAGCAAGTTCAATGGTAAACCATGAGGAAAAATTGGTGGTCAAGTCTGGCTCTAAACATCTCCTTTTCAGATGATGTAATAGTGTACAATGTAGCCGGTGTTCTTCATCATCCACACAGACTGAAAAAAATGAAGAAGTAGACCTCATGGAATCTAGATGCTTTTTAATCCTGGCTACCATTTCTGCTTCACTCTTGCCTTTCAAACCTCATCTAAATCTATGACCAAAACTAATCCAGGGAAGGAATGCTAGAAATGGTTATTCTGTTGTAACTAGACTGACATTGTACAAAACTATTACAGTGGAGAGATACTATTTAGGACACAACAAAAACAGCTCATGGGAAATTTTTTAAATCAACTGTATCTAAAACTCATTGTTGCTGGGCATTTGGTGCATGCCTTTATTCCCAGCCCTCAGGAAGCTGAGGAAGGAGGATCGTCATGAGTTCGAGACCAGCCTGGACTACAAAGTGAGTTCAAGACTGGCCTAAACTGCATAGTGAGACCCTGTCTCAAAAAATAGAGCTGGCGATTTAGCTCAGTGGCCTAAACACCTACCAGGTTGGCGTGAGGTTGTGAGTTTGATCCCTGGTACCAAAAATAAATAAATAAATATATAAATATGAAACTCATTGTTCCATTTTGACTTAATATTCCTCAGATATTAAATATGTAAAGTTGTTTCATTTAACTTGTTACTTAGAACTACCAGAAATGATGGCCATTTATATAGATTTGGTTTCCAACAAATGTATTATTAGTTGTCTTTTACATTTCATAGTTCCTATTTTTCAATAGCATGTTTATTTTCACATAACTGGACCTACACATATAGGAATTGTGAAAAAAGAACATAGGATTAAAAACAAAAATACAGACCATATAATTTATTGACAATTTTACTAGAACCAGTTAAGTTTCAAGATGCCAGAACTTCTCATTCCTATTTCTAATACTAGATGATTCAGACACTTAATAACTAGGAACTCACGAAATCTGACAAAATTTCAAGGTTTTTCTACAGTCATGCAAAGTTTGAAAGAACTATAACTAAGTTAGCATTCATGTACTTGCTTTTTGATTTCAATTTGTATAGAATTTTTTAAAAGACATATTAGTGAAATTTCTCTGCCTTTCACAGCATTCAGCATGAAAGTTGTATTTCAAAAGGAGTCACGTGTTGTTCAAATTGTTAACAATTGTTTCTTCCAGTTTTCTATATCCAGTTTTCTGAAATAATTTATTGCAGGGATTAGGATGTTATAACTTCAAATTGTTGATTAATTTTCATGAGACAGCCAACCTGGTATGCAAAAGCTCCTGGGTTTACATATGCATTCATTTTCACTTTCATTTCACATAATACACTATGCCACAATTAAACAAGTATTACTGATAAATTAACAAGTGGACTAAAATAAAGTAACTGTAAAAACAAGTAACTTATACCAGGATATTATTCCAGAAAAGTATTTGGAATAAAGAAATCCAAATCTTTACATAAATTTCAGTAAGTCTCTATCCCATAACTGATCAATCATTAATATATTTCCACAATAAAACTTGAAGCTGTATAGACAGCACCTTATTTTTAGTTTTTTCATAACATTTTTTAAATTTCCTAGTAATCTTTCTCTTATGTCCATTTTGTTTCTTTTTTTTTCTTTTTAATTTTTAGGCTGATTTTCTTTTTTGTTATACTCAACTTCACTCACTCTTCTGTAGGCTTATTTCACTTCAGTTGTTAGTTGTCGATTGTCAATACCTAAGCACAGTTTTCATCTATTAGCATTATTGTACAACTCCAAATAGAAGTTTATGCTTTATGTCTTTCTTTGTTCTCTCATGCATATACTTTTATGATAGACTCTATAATAATGTATTCCTATTATTGCTTTACATATTGGTACCGCCTACTGTTCTGGAAGTGCAATTGATGGCAGAGACTATCATGCTGTCTGCTCTCTTCAGGCTACAAGCGTATCCATGGTGAGAACGTATAAATTACCTCCTAGACTGAGGATCACAAAGGCTCAGTTGTTGTTTGTTTGTTTGTTTGTTTATTTTACTTTAAAGGGCACAAAAGCACAGAAAAATCAAAAGGCAATCAAGCAAACAAACAACAAGCAGCAACCAAAGCCAAACAACATTAGCAACATCATCAACAACTTTTGAAATCCTGGATCACTGATTTTTGTGTGTGTTGTTGTTTTTCTTTTGATACATCTTAAATTGAGAAATAATAGAGTTGTTTTATTCATATACTTATTACTATTGTAAGAGTAATTTTGACCCCATAGTCAACTCTTGGAGCAAATATTTCCTAATTTCATGTTTTTTCATTTAATTTTATTGTTGTCTTTCTATTAATGATTCTTGCCTTTTAAAGACTAAAGGGTTTTGCTTTTACACCTCAGAAATGGGTCAAGAATGTAAAAAAGTTAACCTATGCTTTGTTAGCTTAGAAACATATCCAAAAGTAAAAGTGAAGTGGGCAAGAGTGTCTTCAAGAAGACTCTTCGCTCATTATACAAATAAAGGATAGAATCCTGGTATGTTGGTTTTCAGTCATATATAATAAATATATACATATATATCACATATGATTCATGTGATTTATAATTTCGTAATCTTCTTAAATACTATTTTGAATGTTTTCAGAGAGAAATATTTTTTAAAAATTTTAATGAGGTATAAAATTTAAATATATGATTTTTGGCTCAGTCACCCTAAGTAATTTCATACTTTATGTATTTCATTGTGGAACTTGATTTTGTAGACACCTAGTCCTAAAAAGCATGTAAATAAGTGATTTAATATTGGCTCTACTTTTAACACATCAGATTACTTTCACAGATAAATGCTCTAACATGAAATCTTGTTGGTGCAAAACCCATCTAGGCAGAAGTTAAGCTAAATTCATTTTAAGGGAAAGTCTTATCTGCAGAAAAATGTGCTACAATGAGGTTACTATTCATGTTTAATTAAAATTAATTTCTGAATTTTTATAAAGTCCCTAGGTTACATGAAACTAGGGTTTGTAAACACCAAGACTGACAGTTTACCATATGGTTCCACATAGTAATATTACTTTGCAAGTAACAATTTTGTCTTTAAGTTCAGATTTGTCAAATATGCTGAAAGACACTGTACTTTCTTAGGTTTAAAGGAAAGAAAAAGACATTGAGGCAACATTTTTTGCACATCTGTATGTTTCTTGTAATCCCTCATCGTCATTAATGAAATGCCCTGGAAGGCACTTAAGTGCAACTAAGCATTAGATGCAAATGTTATGACTTTATTTTCTTCTCAGAAAATAGAGTCTGTATCCTTATAAATTATAAACCTTTACTGCCTGTTGAGGTTTTTAACTGCACCGAGGCAGAGTTCTTGGCTTGTGGGGTATTAAAAAAGGCTCTGCCTGTGTGTTGTTCAGCTGAGACATTAAACTAAGGCCTCATCCACTTTCCTCCAGAGGCTGCTCAAGTGAAGTAAAGATCATATCATGTTTTTCTGAAAGAGAGTGGGACAACCTCAGAGCCTTGACCTTCATTTTCAAAACATGTTATCTACAAGGCTGGGGTAAGTTGTTTCCTCATACCTTAAGCTGCCAACTTGATTTCCATTGGTTATGCAATTGTCAGAATCAAAACAATGATTCCAAAATCTTCCTTCATGAAGACTTGAAATTATGAAACAATATAGTCTCATTTTATTTAACTTCCACGACTGTAAGAGGAATAGGTGCATCTGTCATATGATGAAATATCACATTTCTGTTATAGTTAAAATTTAATTGTCCACAGATAAAAAAGAAAATTCCTTTCAAGAACCTGTTACCTAGGCAACATGGGGCATTTGGGGGAGGGAATATCACATCTCCCATTTGTATGAGACTAGCTCCACATTTCATATACTGTGTTAGACCAGAAACTTTAGAAGCACATAGAAGACTAAGATGTATAAGAATGTTCTCACATTGTCTCTGACTAGTGTATAAATTGTTTGCATATTGCTGAAGCAAGCAAATGTTCTTTCAAATTTTATTCAATTGTATAATATTGTGCACTATATAAACATGTAGAGTAGATAAATTGCAATTAAAAATTGAAAGGATCATCTGGCATTTGTGATCTCCCTTGTGTGGGTGTGATCTCACCTATACATAGAATATTTAAAAAGTCAAACTTTTAGAAACAGAAATTAGAATAATGATTACCAGGTGTGGAAGGAGTGGAAGGTTATAGAATGCAGAGGTATTGGTCAAAAGATTTCACTTAGGCAAAACTAGGTCAAGAGATGAATAGTTCAATGTGGACACTGTATTTGATAGTAATGTACTGTAATGTATATTTGAAAAAATCTAAAACAGTAGATTTTAAGTACTCAACCCATAAAAATGATGTGAAATAATTATTTCATTAGTGTTTTAGCCACTTCACAACATATACAAACATTATGTGCCTCATAATTACATATAATACACCATAATTTGACGATTTAAAAACTTATGTTTAAACATTGAGAAGAAAAACTACTCAAAGAACTAAAGCATGCTTATTTTGACTAAGTGAAAAACTCACACCTTTAAAGAATACAAATTTGTTTCAGCTTTTAAATCTATTAGAAATGAAAAACCGAAAGATTACAGAGACTGAAGTCTTATGACGTGAAACAGAAAAACAAAAGTGGTTACCAACTATGTGTAGTTTGCAAATTGATAGAGATAAATACCTAGAGAGCAGGTTCTTTGCATTTTATCTTATTCCCTTAAACTTCAAATGAAGTATTTGCTACATGTTGAGTAAGAAAAATTGTTAAATGTATTCAGGATGGAATAAAAGAGAAGCACTATTACTTTTAAAAGAGCAAGTTTATATTTTTAAAGAAGCTTCTTTCAAATAAAACTCCAAATATTAGGAATTATAAAACCTAAGAATGATAGATTTCTCCAAATACTTGTTTTCTCAATAAAGACATAACATTAGACTCTTTTGAGGTGTCTCAGGAGAGATTGCTGAGGCTGCCTCAACAATTGTAGACCATCTCCTTTGGGAGTCTATAAAGCAGTAAGATCTGTTTAACAACTCATCCATGTCAAATAACATGCTATATTTTGCCTTGCCGCCTAGTGCAGTCAGAAATATAAAGATTTTTTTCAACTTCATAGAATAGCATCTTTCAAAAACAATTGAAGGAAAGTTTATATTTTAATTTCTTGGCTAATATCAATCATCCTATCGTGACTATGTAAAGAACTCAGTTTTAATTTATACTTTCTAGGTTATTACACCAAACTCTGTTAAACTGCTACCATGCAAGAAATAGATCTCGTTGGAATTTCCGACTCACAGGTTGTTGAAAATAGGAGAAAAACAGAAAAACATGTAAACTGTCTTTCATTCTCTCTAGATGTGTGTAATACTTGATTTGGAGTCTGTGAGATTTACTGAACTCTTTCACCTTTTGTGTTATAACTAAATAATCACATGTCCAATAGAATGTTTTCCGTCCTCCAAGGACCAAATCAGGGTGACGTTAGTTTGAAAGAATGAAGTAATTATTGAACTATTTTCATAATTTTTTCCAGGAGGAGTAAGGGAAAGATATGAGAGGGCCATATAAGTAAAACTTGGGCATAGTTTCTGCAGCTGAATGATAATTTTGACAGACAAGTAGCTATTTCCAGTATATTGCAGCTCTGCATAAAGCTCCCTGTGCATTGCTCACAGTGAGAGGCTGAATGAAAAACTGTATGAGAAATAAAGCTAAAAGGAGAGGGCTCTGTACAACTAGGTTTTAAGTACCCTTATTATGGCAAAATAATTTTTACTATAAATATTTCACGCTGAGTCAGATTTTTCCAATACATGATCTCCTGCCTTGAAATAAATTAGGGATTTTTTAGAGTTGCATTAATATTTTTAAACTACTGGCAGAAAGATGTATTAATGGTACCCTGAGTAACTGAACAATGAACAATTTCTAAAAATGCGTAATTCAGGAAGGTATATGCGATGCTAAAAGCAATGATTCAATTCAATAAGCAGGTAGAATTAAAAAAAAGTATCCATTACAATTATTTTTAAATGAAAAACTAAATTGAGTCACATGGCATTATATAGCTGAGTATATTAGCAATATGATCAAACTTTCTGTTTTCAAAGACTTTAGAAAATACTATGAAATGTGATTTCATTCATGCCACATGCAAACACAAAATACATGTATGTAAGTAATAAAGTAAAAAATAACTCTAAAGTTATATAGAAATATAAAAATATGTTGATTTCAAGTTGATTAATGAAGGAATAAAAAGCAAAGTAACTTTGCAAAATACCATTATTATAAGAGATGACATAAGATGCAAGGCACTTACGTATCCTCTTTGAATGTATAATAGTATAATAATAGGCAGCAAGTATTGATCGATTATAAGTGCACTACTTCACTTAATCTTTAAAACAAACCAAGACACAAAGACATCAAGTGTCTCAATAGAAGTCAGGAATCTAATAACTGGAAAATTACAGACATAAACCTAAGTCTTCTGAAGTCAGACTCTGTACTCCAGGTTTTCATTCTATCCCGTGGGATATCTCTAAAAATGTGAAAGTAGATGTATAAAGAATTTGAAATAAATTTATCTCAGGTCCACTTACTGACTCTAAAAGATGGTCTATTATTCAAATTCTGCACTTCTCCTATTTTTCTGGGTCTTAAATGAAAAATGTCCAAATTTAAATATGGAATTTAATTTTGAAGAATTCAACTTTTTTAATGGTTGAGAATAGTCAACAAAACTGGTGATTTTTTAGTGTCTTTGCTAAATGTCCAAATGTTGGTTGGAAGCTTGGCCCCTAATGTGGTGATGCTAAGAGGTCAGGACACCTTTAAAAGGTACAGCTCAGTGGGAGGTCACTAGGGTTGCTTTCCTTGGAAGGGATTGTGATCATTCTGGTCTCTCTGCCTCTCTGGCTCTTCGTCTCTCTGTCGCTCTCGGCCTCTCTGGCTCCGTGACTCCCCATAGGATCTCTCTCTCTCCTACAATCATACTAACTGCCATGGATTTCACCACGACTCAGTCAATACTGATGCTCTACTGTTGAATTCCCAAGTTTCAATACTTGTTTTCTTATGCATTTCCCAGCCTTAGGTATCTCATTACAGTAATAGAAAACAGACTTATGTAAGGCCCCATTCTCAGTAATTCAGGAGCCCATTTCTAGTACTGTTCTGAAGTCCAAATACTAAATTGAAGAAAGAAACTTTCAATTCTGTTTTTCTTTTAACTATTTAATGACAGTAGTGTTTTTATGGCACTTGCATCAAACACCCTAGAGGCATAGTGTCACAGATACCCTAAGGCTACACTGTGAATGTGTAATATGAGAAATGAATCTTAGAAAAGAACAAATCCTTCCTTTTCTCCACAATTCAGGGTTGTCATATGATGGGAAATTTTATAGCAAATGTAACCCAGATCACCTTTTCTTCTACTCCCTATTTTTTCACCCTTTTATTCACAAGTTAGGGGCATGAAATAACACAGGGAGGGATTTCAGGACTATCCCTTCAAGTGTCGTATGTTAGAGGGAGGATTACATGTAGAAATCACAAATCTAAGTTTATTATTCATTTCAGCACCACTTAGCTTTTATATCTAAATTTTTCTTCCTTTGTAAATGACAGTAATTATACCTGTTCTGTGATTTTGCGAGAATCAAATGAGGTAGTATGGCAAAAGTACTTTCTGAGTTATGTTAAGTGCAAGCTGCTCATTTTGATGAAGATGATAATGTAATAACAACCTCTTTTCAGTATAATAAATCAAAAGCCATGAAATTCTTTTTCAAATGGTGTATTTTTATTACCTCAATCTTATTATCAATCTAAGAAAGTCGTGAATCCATGTGAGAGTCAAAGGAGAGACCGAGATTTGATCTCAACATGGGGAAGGCCTGTAATAAAACCAGAAGAGGCAGCAGGTGAGACACAGAGCCCCCGGAGCCCAGGCTGGAATCCTTGTTTACCTGCTCTTCATTCTAACAGTTTTCAGATAGATAGAATGCCACTTTTTCAATTTAAGTTTCTGAATTTCTGACAGATCAAATGTATGCATTTTAATTATGCATTTAAAAGGTAAATTTGAATGATTCAAGATTACTGTCTTCCTCTCTTATTATCTATTACAATGAATAAATTAGTCCACTAAAAACTTACCTTCCACAGAAATTTTCTTCCACAGAAGAAAATTTTCAGTTCCACAACCACTGAAATAACATTTAAAGAACATTAAGAAAGGCAATCTAGAACTTACTTTTCATGAGTGGACTTCACAGATTTCTCAGTGAATTTCTCTTCTTAAAAGAGTTTCATGTCAGCAAAACATACATTTAAAAACATATAAAATAGTAAAATTAGTTCATGACATAGATCTACATATCAATCATAATAAACATTCCCCTAAGAACTGTGAATAAGAAAACATTTTAAGTGTTTTTGCTTTGAGAAAATTTATGTGAAAATTCATTATACTTTCATCAACTAGTAGTTGTTTGACTACTGTTTTTATCAGAGAGGAAAGATATAATGCGTATGACATGGACTTTGAAAAGTGGCAAAGTGAGGAAACTATATGGTAGTTATACAAAACACAAGAGATTTGGAGCTGTGTTTCCATATTTCATTTTCAAAACCTAACACTGAATACTCTTTTAAGTTTCTTTCCCTTAGGATTTCCAAAATAGAACACTGTATTCAAATCACCAGGTCATGCACAATAAAATGGTCTAACTGCTAATTAACATGAGATCATAGACTGAGAATTACATGCTAATTAATTCTCTGTAGGGCTAAATGTCCTTTCTTCTATGTCAATTTCAATGAACATATTAAAAAGGAGACTGAGGTAGCATGTTTGTCACATGAATTAGTAATCAATAAAAAGTTTATGTCCAAAATTAGAAACAAAAATTAGAATTTTTTTGAAGTAAAGATGATTGAAGTACGTAAAATTACAGCAGAATATATACAGACATACATAAAATACCTTTGTTAAATATTTTTAAAAACATTAACGTAAAAAAAGAAGAGAAGGTACACAGGAGTTCAATTCTATAGGATCCCTTCTGGTAAACCCTTAATTTCAGTGCAGTTGTATAAATCTACAGTAAAAGGCATTGTGTCTGTGTGACCCAGCTCCATCATGCTGCGTGTTTTTATAAAATTCCCCTAAGAGCACATCTTACAGCAGGTTCAGGAGAAATCTCCAGGTTATAGAGAGTGATGAAGCAGAACATGCCTGGTTGTTGGAGGAACGTGATCTCCCTGGGGTAAGGTATGCCTACAAACAAGGTGGGCTTTGGGAGGTAGCCAGAGGTTGAATAGTTTCACTACATATTCTCTCTAGCAGCACAGCATTTTAAATTGTGGTCACCGTGCCTGGCTGGGTTGCTAATCCCTTCATCATTACTTCCTCTCAATTCTTCAGAGGCCACTCAGGTTCCCCTGTTTAAGTATCTCTCCACCACAAATAAAAACTATCAAATGGATTTTAAAACCTCTGTGGTCAATCCTTTTGTAAAATCCCCACCATCAGTTTGTCTTTAGATGCAATTTGTCTACTTATTTATTTATTGCTTTCATGTATTATTCTATTTGGTCTCCAACATTTAAAATTACCTAAATATTTTACAGTCATTAAAGCTAGCTGCAGAGCTTTAAAAAAAAATAAAAGTGATATTGTTGCAAAAGAGTTTTTAGCAAAAGTCTCCCTTTTGGTGATGTAAGGTTGAAATGTGACTGAATATAATAATTATAATTTTTCACTTGCAAAATCACTCATCTCTTGAGTAAACATTAGCTGTGCATACATTTTTTAATAAGGTGAATTATGCATAGCAACTTGGAAATGATAATGTGAACCCAACAAAGCATATTGTACATGGGAATGTTGTTTTGTTTTGTATTAACAAGTTTTATTAACTAACAATTTTACTCAGAAAGGCCAAATGAAAGTTCCAGTAATGAAAGTATATTGTGTTTCAACTCACAGAATCGGTACATATTCCAAGTTAAAAATGAATTTCATTGTTGCTAAGAGCATCAAGGTAGATAGCAAAAAATAAAAATAAAATAAAAAAGAAAGAAAGAAAGAAAAGAAGAAGAAATTCATAAGGCTGAAAGGGCGAAGCTCGATGATTAACACTGGAATTTAATGGCATTGTGATTCTGAATAATTTCTCAAATTTTGTCTTTTAGTTTCTATATAATGCAACATTTGCAATATTGTGCTTTTGTGAAAATTAAGTGATAGGTCAAAAATAAATTGCTTAGCATATGATCTGGCATACAAAGAACAACAAATGTTAGAAAATGATGTCTGTCAGTAGTCGCTCATATTTAAATGCAATTTAGGAATTTGCAAACTAATAAACAACACGCAAAGGTAGAGTACTCAAAAGTATCACAAAATTGATAGACATGAATATTGATCAGTGTTTAATATAATTAATTATGGCTAAGAAATCTGAGTTTAGTCCATTGTTTTTTTAACTACCCTGGACTGTTTCTGTCTTTGAGTAAGAGTGTCCCCCAAGAGCAGAAAACTAAGGGATTTGAACAGACCATTTATTATAAATCTGGTTTTAACATTATAGGTGGAAATTTCCTTGTTTCCTTGTGCCTGAGTTTTCTTATCTGAAAAAAGATAATAAAATTAGTATGGATTTTTAAAGTTATTAAATTAGTTGCAAATAATGAACTAGTGTCTGGCCTGAAGCAAGAGTTTTATTATTGTTGTCTATAAAATAATAAACTGTACATAGCAAAAGTATCTTCAGACTCTAATAACCACATCATTAGGATTATATCCTTAACTCTTGTCCACTACCACAAACTTTTCTGCACCTGTCAATAATCTATCACATTCATTTCTCTCCCTATTATTGTCTCCTTAAGCCTGAGAATGGTTATTGGAATCAATTTGTCTTTGTGTTCATATTTTAACATACACAAATTATAGGTGTAAAGATGCACACTCTATATCTGAAAGCTGGTATGATTTAGATTCAATAAAAATATTTTTAGAACATCAATTTTAGTAACATCAAATTTAAAATGGAATGGTTACCCTTTATTGCCCATTTGACTGGAAGAAGAAGTTCCGGGTGACTGGAGGTTAGAGATGCTATACAAGTCAGTGGATTAATTCACTGATATTCATTCCTGAATGTGCTGCTTGGAGGTGGGGTCCATTTAGACATGGGTCACTGGGGACATTCCTTCGGAGGGTTTGGGACTTAACAGATGACTTTCCCTGTACTCTACTTCTGGCATCCAGGAAGTAAATAACTGCTCCACCTTGCCCTTCCACCATGTTTCTACCTTAGCACCAGTCAGCCATGAACGGAAACCACTGCAACTATGAGCCACAGTCCCCTTCTGTAAGTAGTAGGTATTTGGTATTTTGTCCCAGCAATGAAAACACTCTCTAATATATAAATATACCCTATTAATAAAATAAAACATGGAACTGAACTAGCACTGGATCAAGGGAAGAAGAACTAGGGATATTTAAAGAGACTTATACCTTGATATATCTAAAAGTTCTTTATATTTTTTGTATTCCTACATTTTGCATCTTCATCTTTCCCTGAAATGTCTTTAAGTTGACCAGTTTTCTTTTTTCATCCTGACAAACGTTCTTGTCCTTAGAGTGCAGTTTTGTACACAGAGGGGATCAGAGATATCTCAGAGAAATCTGGGTACATGTGTGAATATGACGCAGAGAGATATGTTTGGGACAACTTCCTAGTAATATAGAACTGACAATGGATACTGTGTATTTCATAAATACATCTTCCTGTCTGACTTCCTGTCAGTTTGCCATTGTGATGGCAGTGGAAAATTCATGGAATTTCTTGAATCAAGTCATGCAATTTGAGTGCTTGCCTTGGCAGCACATATACTAAAATAAGTCATTAAGTTTCACACTTACAATCAGCAATATTTGGCATTAAGATTCTTTATCCTTTTCTCACTTCCCCCCATTCATTTCATGCAGTCTGATAAGACTTGTCATCTTATTTCCTTGTAATTCATTTTCCTTGGTGACCCATTTATCATCCTTTCCCCAAATACATTTTGACATATGTCAGGTTATATTGCTCTTTATCCCCTGAGCAAAGGTCCCAATCCATATCCCTATGAAAGCTTTCTTAACTAGTTTACAGGAAGAATGGTGAAGGATCCCAACTTTTCCATCATAAACTACACAGTGATATGCACACATACTGTCTAAATATACACATCTTATCTGCATAGAACATGCACATGCGCATTAAGAAATATAAACATTTTTAAAAGACAGTGATTTTGTATGTTTATTTTTATTCTCTCCTGAACATTCCACTGAATTAATAAATTTATTCCCAAGGGAAAACAAAGAGAATAGAGAAAAGACAAACAGCAGATAAAGAGTTCTAGAAATTTCTACAGTTTAGAAGCCAGAGTAATTAAAAATGCAATGACATAGATAAGGAAGCTACAGTGTAATTGTTTATAGAGAAAGACTTCTGCAAGAAACCAGTCAGTTTTCTACTAGATTCCCAATAACACAAGCATATTATGAGCCACCAAAAAAGGGATATCTGTTTAAAAGCATAGATAGTCAGGTGACAATACCTACTCCTCCTTCAGTCCCTCCAGCACAATACAAAATGTGGTGCTGATTCCTGGAGAAAATAATATGAACAAGTATTTGCCTCTGGGACATTGGGCCCAGTAGAGAGTCAGAGTACAGGCCTCAAAGAAGAAGAATCAATAACTTCTGCTGCTAAACAGTGGATCTTTCAGCCGCTTTCAGTCTTCTGTCCCATGAGAGAACTTGTATCGGGTTTCTAACCCCATGGAGAAAAACACAGAGTTCTCTGAAGAAAAGAAAAAAAAATTCTTGAATATTCTAGACAATTCTATGTAGATACCCTCAATGAGAAACAATGAGAAAGCCTATTCATGCTTTGTTCATTGTACAAGAAAAGTCAAGTGTCACTCATTTGAGGAAAAAAAAAACAAAACAACAACAAAGAAAAACATGATTGTGAGACAGAGACCAGAGCATACAAATAGAGGAAACAATCCTTGAAAAAATATAAACCAAGCAGGGATCAGGAGACATAAGCATATAATTAGTCTCCTAAAAAATTAGAAGATCTCCCGCCCATACAGTGTACTATAAATTTAACAAGAATAGTCATGAGATGGGAAATGATCCTTGAAAGTTAAAAACTGGGTCACTGAATGTACGTACTTACGCTCCTAAGAATGATAGCAATTGAAGATTGCCATTATGATGGCAATGGAAGATTCATGGAATTTTCTGAAAAGTAAAATAAAATAATTAAAAAAAACTTCAATAGAAGAAAAGATGAAATACTTTTATATTAGATGTTCAATCAAAGTATCTAAAATCTAATCAATACACAAAAAAGATATCAACAGTCATTCAATAAAACAGCCCATAACCAAAGATGTCTACAAATGAAGCAAAACAATCACTAATTTCAAACTACCTGAGAATAAGAGCCAGCAAAAATAATAATTATACACACAAGGTCTGTTACTGGACTTTCTGCATTGAATATCCATTTTCATTACTTATCAATACTCTGTTCAGAACTTTGGGCAAATCACTTAATGTCTTCCCTACTCAGTTTTCCATCTGTAAAATGGGATTAGAAGTTGTAATATCTGCTGTCGTAGTTACTTTCTCACTACTAAGACAAAATACACAATATTCATAATTTGAAGAAAGAAAGTTTTATCGTGATTTGCAGTTTGTAGAGGTTTTAGTCCATAATCTAGTGGTTGCAAGGCAGAGAGGCATGGCAGAGGGGCACAGCAGTGGAGAAACTGCTTATGGGTAGCAAGCAGGAAGCAGAATGGGATCATGGGATAAAAATGGATATCTACTGCTCAGGACCAGGCCTACAGTGACCCACCTTTTCCTACCAACCTTCACCTCCAAACATCACAGTCAGGTATAAACTCATCAATGGATTACTTCAGTGATGAATGTCACACGGCCATGATCCAGTCATCTCCAAAAAGCCCCACTTATGAACCCCATGAGGCTTTGGGGGATATTTTCAATATAAATGATAACTTCCAACTTGCAAGATTATGTTGAGGATGAAATTATCAAAATCCAGGCAATGTCCATTAAGTAATATTTTAAGGTATGTAATGAGGATTGATAAATATCCTAACTTTTACAAAAGATTTAACAGGAGAGAGTTCATATATAAAATATCAGACACTGGAATGATAGATTTTATAAGTTTACCAAGAGTATAAACAAACAAACAAAAAAGTCTTTGAACAAGTGTGAGGGGAAAATTCTTTTCTTAATCCTGCAATTCTTCACCCAGTCATGCTACCATTTAACTGTGGGAGTAGAACAAAGATACTTTTAGAACTTCACTTTTGTCACATTTTGTTTGTTTGGGTTTATTTTTAAATATGTATGTACTCTTTTTTAAGGCACATCATGAGGATGTGGAGAAACAATAAAATGCATGAAGGAACAAATTAATGGCAGAACAGAATCAAGAACTTCATCAAAAAAGAGTTAATAGCCAGTAATGGTGTCGCACACCTGGGGTCCCTGCACTTGGGAGACTGAGGCAGGAGGACTGCCAAGAGTTCAAAGTCAGACTGAGCTACACAGTGAGTTCAATCCAGCCTCAACTACACAGTGAGAACTTTCCTCAAAACAAGGAAAGAGAAAGAAAGAAAGAAAGAAAGAAAGAAAGAAAGAAAGAAAGAAAGAAAGAAAGAAAGAGAAAAAAAGAAGAAAAAGAAAGGAGTGAAAAAGAGAGAGAAAGTAGTAAAAGAAGTTCCAGGAAAACAAGCCTAAAGAAAACCAGTCAATAAATGTGTAGTAGGTCGCAACTCTATAGGAAAGAGATTGTTAAAAAAAAGAAATATAACTGGATCTATTAGAAAATATTGAGAAGAGACTAAATGTGAGTCTAAGCTTTGTGGAAGATTTACTATAAATAAAAACTAAGTGAATTTTTAAAAATGATGCAGTCATTAGCTGCATGAGAAACTAACATGTAAAAGAAAAATACCATTACATGGCTCAGCAATTAACTTCATTTATAAAATCATACCAAAATAAATACTAGGTATTTGTTTAACAAAATCTATGCTATAACTCAATCTAGGAGGAGAGGATGTGGTGAGAGAAATCTTTTTTCTCATGGTAAGTTATTGTTAGCTAATGTCAGACACTTACAAGCTAAGAAAGCAGTAAAAGTTTAAGAGTTAGAAATAGGGTGATAAATAACAGAAGGAAACACTAAACATGTTTTAAAAGGTTACCACAATGCATAAAAGAGGTCAGGGAGAATGGAAATGTGTTAACAGGTTTTTGTAGCACTATTTGAAATCTTAAATGATGTACCTTTATTAAACACATATCATTATAATTTAAAATAACATCTCGTTAAAACCTTCTGGCTTTCTGATGCAAGTCTCCTTCAGTTCTACAAACTCTTTACCTTAGCTAAATATTTTGTAGGTTATTTTTAACCACCTCTTTCCCTGATCATCTTTTAGGCTTCATATTCTATTATCCATTTCTTTTGTTCTTATTGCAGGACCTGCGAAAGCCCTTCAGGTTATAACAGCAGGTCTTTCCCATTAATGCTGTTGGCAGAGATGCCCAAAATATTCCTGATTGATTGAAGCTTAGTTTGCTAGTCCCTCACTTTCAGGAACACTAAATTCCTTTGCAAATTAAAAACAAACACAGCTGAACTATCTTATGTTTAATTTATCCTTGCTTAGATTAATGGAACTTTAGGCAATTTGGAAGTCTTTGGAACTTTTCTGAGATAATTATAAAAGCTATACATACTGCCACTAAATTTTCTTCTTTAAATTATCATGGTAAATACATTATTCATTATAAAATGTGAGATTTTTTGAGTAGTTTGTGTGTTTCCATGTTTGTGGCTACACTGAGAGTACAGACAAAGGTGATAATATGTAAACTGGACTATTATCATGAAGAAAATCTAAAAATACATCAATTTTTTGGTTCATGATTTTATTTTTTATTTTAAAAAACAAGACAAAAGGCTAAAAAAATAAAGAAGTTCAAAAAATAGGAAATTAACACTAGTTAATATATTGCATATAGTTATCTTGAAAGTAGTTGTTCAGATTACAGGATTTAGGCATGAAAAATATGAACAATCAGATGATAAAAATGCAAACTGTTCTTTAGATATTTTATTGTGAAAATGAAAGGGAAAGAAAGTGCTCAAAAGAAAAATGCATCAATTTTATTAGATTTGCTAGCAAGTCTTTGCCACAATATTTTTGACATAAAATAATTTTCTTCCACTTATATTGTCAGAAATAGTTGGTTATAAGTGTCACAGAGCGTCTCAAACATAGTAGATATTTGACCTGGCTAAAATGGTTATACCTGTCCCTTTCCCATCTACTATGTTAAGCATATAAAGACTTTCTTTTGATTCTAAAACTAAAGCCACATTGTGCAACTTGTTTCTTGGATCTGGTAGTGCTTAAGACCTGACTCCCTCATGTAGTCTTAACAAAGTGTTGCAAAAACAAAAACAAACAAAAAAACACCCCATTTTATCATGCTTATAATAACATGGTCTGAGGAGTTATTACAATCTCCAGCAGTTCATGCTTGTGTCATAAAATGTCTTTATAATATTTAGGTGGTCCTGCTTTATAGAGTTTTTTTCTTTTAAATATTAACTCTCTTTCCTATAGTTACTAGAATTGCCTGCTGCAATCTATTCCACAACACTGCCCAGTGGAACAATCCCACAAGTAAATTTCTAGTCTATAATACTGTACTTCCTCCTTTATTTCCTATGTACAGAGAAAGTCTGCTTTTAAAGGTTTTCCAACAAAATAAAAATAAGGATTAATTTCACTGGTAAAATGACTTGATTCTAATCCTAGAAGATGTTGCATATCTTAGCACAAGAAAGAGAAGCTATGTCCTGGGTTTTTAAGGTTGAAATATACAAATATTCTAGAGTCAGGCAAGAGAATGAATCTGGAGTTTGGAAAGATAAAAAGGATCAGATATCTGAAGTGAGGAAAAATTAAATATAATCGAAATACAATGAATTTAGAGAATTCTTTGAGACAAATAGTTCAATAAGAAATTCAGTAAAAAAATAAATAAATAAAAAACTGAGTACTGACATCTGACTTAAATAGAAGCAGTTTTCAGTCAAGTTTGAAATTTGTTACTTATAGGTAGGGCATCTTTCAGTTGAGAACACAAGATTCAATGGGGCTGCTATTTTTATTAAGCACAGCAAAAATCAAACCTCACAGATCTCTTACTAAGAACCATGTAAACACTGCCTGATAACACTCAGACCTCTGTTTTGAGCAGCCCAGGGAGGTTACATGGTGTCCTAGTCACCATGCCACAACCACAGACGTGTTGTAAGTACACTGAAGATGGGTTGGCAACTTATACCTCAATTGCAGCCTAGTGGTTAAGGTAAGTTTTCTGGAGGGATAGTATCCTTTATTTCAGTTAGTTTTACTGAGGATTAACAGCATGCAATACTTCATCTCTTTTTTTTTTTTTTTGGAGTAAAATTCAGTGTTACTAAGTGCATTCATTATGCTATAAACACTATCACTACCACTCATCTCCAGAACCCTTTTCATTTTTCGAAACTGAAACTCTATACCCATACCCATTAAACAGTAACTTGCCAATCTTCTCTAGACACAGGATCAGTCTGCATGGTTTGAGCAACTCTAGGGAATCATACAGTATTTGTCCTATTATTTCACTTAATGTCCTTATGATCAACCATGACATAGCATGTATCTTCCTTCTTTTTGGAGATTAATTTTATGTATATGTTACATTTTATTTATCTATTTTTTTCTACAGATGCATTTGGGTTACTTCCAAGTTTCAGCTCTTGTGAATGGGACTATTATAAATAAGTGTACAACTATCTTTTGAGACACTTTGGGTATATACATAGAAATGAAATGTTTGGATATTATAGTAGTTCTACTTTTAGCTTTTTGAAAACTCACATACTGTTTGTAAAAGCAGCTGTACTATTTTATATTTCCACCAGCAGGGGCAAAGGGCATACGTTTCTCAATATTCTTCTCAACAATTGCAATTTTGTCATTGTTTTATAGATTAAACATCCTTGTATACGTAGGATGATATCTGAATTTTAATTTGATTCCCATTAACTTCATAGTGATGTTTAGCATCTTTTCATGCTTATTGTCCACTTGTGTCTCTTCTTTAAAGAAATGTCCTTTCAAATCTTTTGCCCACCTTTTTTAAACCTGGTTGTTAGCTTTACTTATTGTTTAATAAGTTTTAGTTACCACTTAGTTGCTGAGTTTCTGTTCTTTACCCCTGATTCTAGAAAAATAAACCTAACTGGAAATAATCAGCCTTGAATACTAGAAATCAAAATACCTGTCCCATTAAGCCTATTCTTGCCCTAACCTGCCTTAAAGTAGACACAGAGCAAGAGAATAGTGAAGGCAGGTAAGACGAGGCTAGGTTGATTGGGGTTGGCATTTTTGATTTCTATAGTTTTCAAGGCTGATTATTCTCCCTTAGGTTTTATTTTGGGAAAAAAACATTACATATTCTGGATATTAATCCTTTATTATATATATATAAAATTCAAATCTTTTTTACTGTCTCATCTATTGCCTTTTCCCTGTGCTGGCATTTACGGTATTTTTCTTTTTGCACAAAAGTTAATGTCTTGAAGTCTAATTTGTCAGTTTTTTAATTTGGTTTCATATTCCTTTGGTAGTTATACGTAAAAAGTCATTGTCAAATCCAGTGTTGTGAGATTTGCCCTTTGTTTTCTTCTATGTTTTCTTGTAGGATTTTCTAATGTCAGGTTTTACATTTAGTTCTCATACATTTTGACTTGTTTTTCTTTGTTTTTACTTTCACTTTGTATATAGTAGTAGATAAGATTCCAACTTCCCCACTACCACTTTTTTGCAAATCTTACCTTGAATGACACCAAACATTAAAACTTTTATCTGGGAAGTGCGTTCTAGGCACAATTTATGAAGACAAGACAGTGTAGATGAAGAACAACATA
This sequence comes from Dasyprocta punctata, assembly GCA_004363535.1. Classification (NCBI taxonomy): domain Eukaryota; kingdom Metazoa; phylum Chordata; class Mammalia; order Rodentia; family Dasyproctidae; genus Dasyprocta; species Dasyprocta punctata. Next base: position 43,772 of record RJWM01002842.1, read on the forward strand.
CAACCATTTGCTTGTTCCCCTGTGTTGACCTCATTCTGCCACTGACCAGAATAGGTATCATGAAAGCCACTGTTCATGCCTGTGTGTCAAAGTGAATACACCTGCATAATATAAGAACAAAGTCTTATTGTGATCTTCATGAAGCCCATGGGCTTTTACTATAAGAAGTTTACTTTTCCATAACTGATATTTATTTTTTACTTTTGTGGCCACAGATGTAACTAAGAAATCTGGCAAAAAAATAAACTCTTCCTGTGCCAAAGGGAAAAAAAAAGTTTTGTTATCAACATGCTTTGAATTTTATTGAGAATTCTTTGCAGTTGTGAGTTATCTTTTGTTTTAAAGATTGTCTTTAGCTTTCAAATGTCAGAATGCTATGTGTCTTTGTGTGGATATCTCTCAATTCATTTTACTTGACAGTTGTTGAGTTTCCTAGGCATTTTACTTTTCTCATATTGGGAAATTTGCAGCCAGTATTTCTTCAAATAATCTCTTTGTTCCTTCATCTCTCTCACTTTTCCTTCTACCAATCCCAGAGTATACATGTTGGTGTGTTTGATGGTGCTCCACAAATCCTTTATGGTCTGTTGAACTTTTCCAGTCTTTTCATTTCTGACCCTTAGACTCAGTAATTTCCATTGTCCTATTTCAAGTTCACTGATTTTTTTCCTGCCTCTTAAAATCAGTCTTTGAATCCCTCTAGTGACTTTTTTATTGCTGTTTTTGTACTTTTCAGGCACAGAATCTCTTTTTATTTTTAGATTTTTCCATCTGTTTATTAGTATTTCTTTTTAAATATTTTTTTCTTTTCTCCACATTTTTAATTTTTTAAACACATGTAAAATAGTTTTTTAATTATTATTTTAGAGAAAAAAGACACATATAAGAAAGACAAAAAGCAAAAGAAACAAACAACTAGGGTGAATGCACAACAATAACATTACAGGTTTACAAAAGAGGATGATAGAAACTTGACAATGATTGCAATACGGCGTATTGTTATCTTCAAAATGGTTGTTTACATTAACAGATATACAATTGGAAAATTGAACTAATCATACGAGTATTAACTGTTCTTTCTCAATATCTAATACATTCAGCAGTATGTTCGTTTTAGTTATCTTACATATCAATATACAGAGATTTACATCTTTTCCTTTTCCCTTCCCTCTTTCCTCCTTTTACCTTCCCAATTACTTTTGCTCTTCGAGTTGTTTTTTACCCTTACATAGTATTTATTATAGATTTTGGATCATATATACTTTTTTCCGTTTCTTACACTAGGGAGACAATACGGTATTTATACATGTGGGTTTGATTTATCTCACTTATGAGTATGGTCTCAAGTTGTGTCCATTTACTTATAAAAGTCTCTATGCAATCTTTCTTAACAGCTGAATAATACTCCATTGTATAAAAAAACCACATCTTTTTTACCCAGTATTTGACTGATGGGCACTTGGGTTGTTTCCAAGATCTGGCTATTACAAATTGGTTTGCTATAAACATGGGGGCACAAATGTCACTGTGGTATGATGTTTTCAATTCTTCTGGGAAAATTACCAGAAGAGGGATAGCTGGGTTAAATGGGATCTCTAATCCTAGCTTCTTGAGGAATCTCCACACTGACTTCTACAGTGGTTGCACCAGTCTACACTCCCACCAACAGTGGAGAAGAGTTCCTTTTTCCCCACAGCCCCTCCAGCATTTGTTGTTGGTTGATTTTTTAATCTTGGCCATTCTTTCCGGAGTGAGATGGAATCTCAGCGTTGTTTTAATTTGCATTTCCCAAATGACCATTGATGTTGAACGTCTTTTCATATATTTATTTGCCATTTGTATTTATTTCTCTGAGAAGTGTGTATTCATCTCAGATGACCATTTTTGAACTGGGTCCTTGAATTTTAGGGGCCTGATTTCTTTTAATTCTTTATATGTTTTAGATAGAATTCCTTTGTCTGATGGACAATTGACTAAGATATTTTCCCAGTTCGTGGGTTTTCTTTTCATTCTGTTGGAGATTTCTTTTAACATACAAAAACTTTTTAGTAAGATGAGATCCAAGTTGTTGATTGTGGAAAGTGTTTCCCATGCAATTTGACTTTTGTTCATGAACTCTCTGTCTACTAATATGTCATCAAGATTTTTACCTACTCTGTCTTCTAGTAAGTTTAGTGTCTCTGTTTTAATATTCAGATCTTTGATCCATTTTGACTTTATTTTAGTGCATGGTAATAGGCATGGATCTAGTTTTAGTTTACGGCATATAGAAAGTCAGTTTTTCCAGCACCATTTGTTAAAGAGGCTATCTTTCTTCCAAGGAACAGTTTTGGCCCTTCTACCTCAACTTGATAAAAGCCATATATCATAAACCAACAGCCAACATCTTACTAAATGGAGAAAAACTAAAAACTTTCAACCTAAAATCAGGAACAAGACAAGGATGTCCATTATCACCACTCCTATTCAATATAGTTCTGGAAATACTAGCCAGAGCAATTAGACAAGAGAAAGAAATAAAGGGAATAAGGATAAGAAAGGAAGAAGTGAAATTATCATTATTTGCAGACAATATGATACTCTACATAGAAGACCCCCAAAAATCCATTAAAAGACTTCTAGAAGTAATAACCAAATTCAGTAATGTTACTGGATACAAGGCGAACACTCAAAATTCAATAGCATTCCTGTACACAAACAACAAAGTCACTGAGAGAGAAACAAGGGAAACCACACCCTTCACTATAACATCCAAACAAATGAAATACTTAGGAATCAGTCTAACAAAGGAAGTAAAAGATCTATACAGTGAAAATTACATTACTCTGAAGAAGGAAGTTGAAGAAGATTTCAGAAAATGGAAAGATATACCATGTTCATGGATAGGAAGAACAAGCATTGTGAAAATGACCATTCTCCCATAATTATTATACAGATTTAATGCAATCCCAATCAAAATACCCCTTGCCAACCTCACAGAACTAGAGAAAGCATTCCTGAAATTCATCTGGAACCAGAAAAGACCTAGAATAGCAAAGGCAATTCTGGGCAACAAAGGTAAGGCAGGAGGCATCACAATCCCCAACTTGAAACTGTACTACAAAGCTACTGTGATAAAATCAGCATGATACTGGAATCAAAACAGACCTGAAGATCAATGGAATGGATTAGAAGATATAGCCACAACTACAAACACAATCAGCCACCTCATCTTTGACAAAGGGGTAAGATAGTTTTTGAAAAGATTTTGTCTAGTAGATAATCCACCAGACATTTGTCAGAGACAGTTTATACTGGTTGTTTTTTCTTTATTTTAAAGAGAGAAAAACGGTGATACAGAATTTCAAAACAGTGTAATAAGAAATTGACAGTAGTGAATATATGCATATTTTGTCTTCAAAGTAGTTGCTCAGATTACAGAATATAAGCATGTAAAATTAATCAACCAAGAAAAACAGACTGATATTTTTAATGAACTAAAATAAAGTAGTAGTATAATTATGCTAGCTATCATATGCATATATATATATATATATATATATATATATATACTTGCCTATTTAATTTTTCCTTCCTTCTTTTCTCTTTTCCCTCATCCCAATAGCAATTTCCTTTTGAGCACTTTCTTTATGTTTTTCAGTATCTATTGCAGATATTATATCTTATTTAGTCTTTTAGTTTTTTACACTAGAGGGTCAAGAAGATGTTTATACATGCAAGTTTGATTTGTTTAACTTATGACTATGTCCTCTAGTTGAATCTATTTGCTATAAAGCCTCAAATTTATCCTTCTTTATAGATGAGTAGTACTCCATTATATAAAAATATCACATCTTTTTTATCCTTTCCTCAGCTGATGAGCATTTGTGTTGTTTCCAAGACTTAGTTTTTACAAATTGTGCTGCTATGAACCTGGGTGCATATATATTCTTATGGCATGATGTTTTTAATTCTTGTAGGAAGATACCCAGAAGAGAAATAGCAGGGTCCAAAGACCTCTAATCCTAGTTTTAAGAAGGAATCTTCACACTGATTTCCATGAAAGTTGCACCAGTCTGCACTCTATCCTTTCTCTCTACAGTCCTGTCAGCACTTCTTATTGGTTGATTTCCTGATGACAACCATTCTTTCTGGGGTGAGATGGAATCTCAGTGTTCTTTTAATTTCATTTCCTGGATGGCCAATGATGGTGACCATTTTTTCATATATTTATTTGCCTTTTGCTTTTCTTCATTTGAGAAATATGTGTTCATCTCAAAAGCCTACTTTTGGAGTGAGTCTTTGAATCTGGGGACCTGAATTTTTTCAATTCTTTATATGCTCTAGAAAGAAGTAATTTGTCTGAGGAATACCTGGGTAAAATATGTTCCCACTCTGTGTCATCTTTTTATTCTGTTAGTGATTTGTTTTGAAGTGTAAAAATGTTTTAACAGAATGGGATCCCAGTTGTTGATTCTTTGAAGTACTTCCTGTTTGGTTTTTGTTCGTGAACACTCTGCCTGCCCCTATGTCTTCTAGATTTCTACTCACTTGCTCATCTGGTAGATGTCATGTTTCTGTTGTAATATTGAGATCTTTGACCCATTTTGGCTTTGGTTTAGTACACAGTGATATACATGGCTCTAGTTCTAGTCTTCAGCATGTGGAAAGTCTGTTTTTCCAGTACCATTTGTTAATAAGGCAGTCTTTCTTCCAATGAACATGTTTGGTTCTTTGTCAACGATAAGGTGGCTGAGTGTCTCTGTCATTGTGTCTGCATCTTCCAATCTGTCCCACTGATTCTCAGGTCTGGTGTTGTTTTGTTTTTGGGGTTTTTTTGCCTGTACCATACTGATTTTATCACAGTAGCTTTGTAGTATAATTTCCAGTCTGGAATTCTGATGCTTCCTGCCTTGCCTTTGTTGCTCAGGATTGGCTTTGCTATTTTAGGTCTCTTCTGGCTCCAAATGAATTTTAGAAATCTTTTCTCTATATCTGTGAGGTATGCTAATGATATTTCAATCAAAATTTGCATTAAGTCTGTATAACAGTTTTGGGAATATGGCCATTTTCACCATATTGGTTTATCCTATACACGAGCAAGAGATGTCTTTCTATTTTCTGATATCCTCTTCAATCTCCTTTTACAGAGTGCTCAAATTTTCAATGTATAGATCTTTTATTTCCTTTATTAGAATGATTCCTAAATATTTCATTTTTTGCATGCTATTGTGAAGGGTGTGGTTTACCTAATTTTTCTCTTCATGAATTTGTTCTGTACAGAAACGCTATTGATTTTTGAGTGCTCACTTAGTGTTGAGCTATGCTACTGAATTTGATCATTAATTCTAGAAGTCTTTTGATAGAATTCTTGGATATTTTATGTAGAATATCATGTCATCTGCAAATAACCTTTTCCTTATCTACTCTTATTCCTTTTGTATCTTTCTCTTTTCTAATAGCTGTGGCTAGTTTTTCCAGAACTATATTGAATAGGAGTGGTGGTAGTGGGCATCCATGTCTTTTCCCTGATTTTACGATGAAAGCATTCAGGTTTTGAACATTTAGTATGATGTTGGCTGTTTACGGGTCATAGATGGCTTTTATCAGGTTGAGGTAAAGACTATCTATTGAAATTTTCTGTAGTTTTTATCATGAATGAGGGTTGGACTTTATTAAAAGATTTTTCTTCATCTAGAGATGATCACATGATTTTTGTCTTTGGCTCTGTTGATATGGTATGTTATGTTAATTGATTTGCATATGTTGAACCATCCCTGCATTCCTGGGATGAATCACACTTGGTCATGGTATATAATCTTATTGAGAATTTGCTGCATTCTATTTGCTAGTATTTTATTGAGGATTTTTTCATCTATGTTCATTAGGGAGATTAGTCTGTATTTCTCCTTTTGGGTTAGGTTGTTCTCTTATTTTGCTATCAGAATAATACTTGCCTGCAGGAATGAGTTAAAAAGAATTGCTTCTCTTTCAATTTAATTAAAGAGTTTGACAAGTATTGGCATTAAATCTTCTCTAAATTTCTTGTAGAATTCAGCTGGGAATCCATCAGGATCTTAGCTTTTCTTTGTTGCTAAGATTTTATTATGTTTTCCATTTCATTAATTGATATTGGTTTATTCAGAAATTTAATATCTGCTTGATTCAGCTTTGGTAATTCATATTTTTCTAGGAATCTGCCCATTTCTTCTTTGTTTTCCAACCTCTGCAAGTAAAGACTTTTAAAGTAGGTATTAAGGATCTTCTGAATTTCCACAGGGTCTATAGTGATATCACCCTTTTCATTCTTTATGATTTACATTTTTCTTTCCTTTTTGATAAAACTGGTTAGAGGTTTATCAATTTTATTTATTCATTCAAAGAACCAACTCTTTGATTTATTAGTTCTTTGTATTGTTTTCTTAGTCTTAATTACATTGATTTCTGCTCTGATCTTAATAATTTCCTGCCTTGTGTAGGCTTTTGGCTTGATTTGCTCTTGTTTTTTGAGCAGTTTTAGGTGCAACATTAAGTTGTGTATTTGTAGTCATTTGGTTCTCCTGATGTGAGAATTCTTCACTACAAATTTTTCTCTTAGAATCGCTTTCATCACATCCCACACACTCTGGTAAGTTGTGTTTGCATTTTCATTTGACTGTATATATTATTTAACCTTTTCTTTAATTTCTTCTGTGATCCATTGGTTGTTATGGAGGGATTTGTGTAATTTTCATATGTTTATGAAGGTTTTGTGGTTTCTTTTGTCCTTAGTTCCTGCTTTTATTGCTGTATGGTCATATAATATGGATGGAATAATTTTAATTCCTTTGTATTTACTCAGGCATGTTCTCTATGCTAGTATATGGTCTATTTTAAAGAATGTAACACATGCAGTTGAGAAGAATATTCTGATGTTCATAAATATTCTTCTATAAACATCTACTAAGTCCATTTTTTCACAGATTTGGTTCAGTTCTGTTAATTCTTTGCTGAATTTTTGTCTAGTTGATCTATCTCTTTGTGACAATGGGGTAGTAAGGGTCCCCTGTTACAACTGTGTCACTGCTTAATTGATGTTTTCTGTCATTAATATTTGTGTTATATTGTTGGACTTTACTGTATTTGCTGTACACATATTTATGATTGTTATCTCTTCCTCTCAAAGTTTTCTCCTACCAAGAATGTAGTGAACTTCTTTATCTGTTTTAATCATTCTTGGTTTGGAGCTCACTTTGTCTGCAAACAGAATAGCTAACCCTACTTTTATCTGGGTTCTTGCTGCATGGAATATTGTTTTCTTTCCTTTGACATTGTTTTTTCAGTGAAATATGTTTCTTTTGCACAGCATATTGTTAGATATTGTTTTTTGGTCCATTCTTCAATCTGTTTCTTTTGATTGGTGAATTGAGACCATTTATATTGATGGTATAACTGATATGCAGTTTTTCTTCATCATGTTATTTTCCTGCCATTTGTTCCTTAGTTTTCTTCTCTGTTTAAATGTTGGCCCTGCTTGGTAGTTTCTTTATGTTGTTGTTCTCATAAATGTGTTCATTTTTGTCTTTATCTAGATTATCTTTCAGTACACTTCAGTGTTGACTTGGTGTCATGAATATCTTCAGTTGTTCTTTGTTTCTGATTTCTCCATTAATTTGGAAGATAGCTTTACATGTTACATCAATCTGGATTGGAAGTTGTTTTCGTTCAGAAATTGAAATACTTCACTCCAAGCTTTTCTTGGGTTTATGTTCAAAAATCTTCTGTGATTCTAGTTGGACTTTCCTTTATAGGTGGTATGTTTCATTTCACTGACAGTTTTCAATATTCTATTCTTCTACTAAATTTCTGGGATCTTGATTATTATATGTATGGGTGTAGATTTATTTTGTTTATGACTAATTGGATTTTATACGCCCCATTTATCTGCAGGTCAGATTCTTTTCCCATCCTTGAGAAATTTTCTGCTATTTCTTCTATAGACTTTTTTGTATCATTTTTGTTGACTTCTGCTTTTTCTTTGACACCAGTTAATCTTGTATTATTTTTCTTTTCATCATTTTGCTGTCGTTGAATTGTTATTTCCTGATATTTTGTTATTTTCAAGAGATCTTTCCTTTCATTATCAGTAGATGTGACCTTGTCTTCAAGGTCTGAAAGTCTGTCTTCAGTTTCATTTAAGTGGTTTTGCCATCTTTCAATGGAATTTTTAATTTCCTGGACATCTGTTTGAATCCATTTCATACATTCTGTTTCCTTCCTATATTAATCATTCATGATTTCCATCCTTTCCCAGAAAGTTGTGAGTCTTGAATGAACCTCAGGTCTCTAGCATAATTAGCTGATATAGATACTACTAGTTTTCTACATTTGGGAGACTAGTGTGTGCTTCTCTGCCATCTTCCCAGTATTCTCTGCTAGTAATTGCATTTTATTGGTATATTTTAAAATGTCTATATAACAATGTATTTCAAGATAGTACACATTTGCCATTTACAAGAGACAAGTCAAAGGATATTTCAGATGCTTCTCAGTCTAGGAAGATGACTTTATATACAACAAATATTATCTTAATTTCACATGAAGGATTTCATTTATCTTAACATGCTTCATACTTCAACGGCAGAAGCTGTAGGTTTTCATGTATTTTCTGTTTGTTCTTTAATTAGAAAGAATGACTTAATTATATGACTTTCTAACTTCAATCTCTAGTTTTATCACTTGTAAGCATACAACTTTTACATAAAAGTGTTGAATATTAAGTAGTTCTTTTGTGAATTTCTTCTCCTTCACTTCTGTTCATCCATGTGCTGTCTGAGTATTGTTGGGAGACTGGATTCTAGTGGGCTTTTGTTTTTCTACCAGGCATTTTGAACACAAGAAGGGGGAACCATACATATGGGTGGGGGTACAGTGAGCTCAGATTTTCCTGGATTCATGAATACCTTATACAATCATTCTTGATTACCTATTTCTGGAATATTTTCAATAGTCAAAATAATATATTAATAAATACATTATAATCATTACCTAAAATTTAGGGAATTTATAGTTAGAAATGTTTGGACTCATACCAATTTCAGTAAGTTTCTAAAGACCTGAAAACTGAGTCATACTGCAGTAAAAATATTTTTATGTTTTCTGTTAAACAGTGTTATTTTAGAATACATTCCTTCTCATTTTTAGGTAATCTAAATATTTAACTCTATTTATAAGTATGTTTTAGGAAAAAATCATTTAAAAGTATTTGTTTTATGATACAAAGAAATACCAATCACTCTTAAAAGATGTAGCAAGAGGCTAGATTTTAAATCACAGCAACAGTGCCGTTTTGAGTAGCAATGGAACTGCCTCAGAACGATTAGGATTTGGGTACTAATTTACAGACAGGACTTATGTTTGGATTAGGCTTTGACTTCAATTTTCCTTTATGGATTTGGGTAAAGCTTTTATTAATCACTCATCCTAAGGAGTGGTTTGAATCTGTACAATAGATATATTTTCATTAAATAAACTCAAAACAAATGAAAGCTCTATGAATGACTCTGGCTATTGCACTTGAGTTTCCTACTTCTTAGATTCCTACTGCATTTAAAAAAGGTATATCATTTAGAAGTTTGTGACTTAATTCTTTGAGTTATTACATTGCAAACAAGGGTGTCTGTTTAAAAATTTGGGGGGAAATTTATTTTTAAATCAAAGTTTTAGATGAGTTGTGTGCTGTGTGTGTAGATACAAAGACACACTGTGAGAACAGAAAGTAGTCAAAGAATCCAAAACAATTTTTTTTAAGATTTGGAGACTGAAACAGGACTTTCTACATGCTTGGCATGTACTCTATCACTGAGTTACATTCCCAACTCAAATTAATTATATTGTATCTATGATAATGCAAATTTTGATACAAATGTTCATTTAGATGTTATGCTATTCGCAGTTGGTGACTTAACACCTCCCATTCCACTTTCTCAAATGGGGATATGCTATACTTCATATCTTCTGTTTGAGGATGGATCTAGCAAGACAAGTCCAGATTAAAAAGGATAGGAACTGTCTCTTGGATATCTAGGTTTAACAAATGGTAGGACCCAGTTTCCTTAGGTCAAATCTTCCTGGATATTATATGAGTTCTAACTGCCCTGGATATTTTTAAATGTCTGCTACTCTCCAGAACTTTCCATTCATTCAGGACCTGGATTCTCTTTCCAGTCTTCACAGGACACAGGTGCAGAAGTACTAGAATGCATTCAATAATGAGAACAAGAATAAATCTTGATCATCAGATGGAACTCAGGAATTCCAGCAGGTCAGTTATGTACACAAGTCACAGAGAGTTAATTATTCTGAATAGGTGATTAAATGTTGAAAGATTTATGGCATTATGATGGATTTACATGTTTCCCACAGGAAATAGTCATTCAGTGAGACCACAGAATAGGAACTCCTGTGAGTTTTTGTAAATATACATGCATGAGTCTGCCCCAGTAAATTCTGATTACAGTGTCCTAACAGAAACTCATGTATTCATATTTTCAAAAAGCTCCGTCATAGTAATTCATGGTTAAATAAATTTAGAACTATTAATTAAAATTATATTGTGAGTAAAGCTTGTCTTGCCCCATGATAGCAAATCCCTTAAGGTCTTTGGCCTACCCTTTATACTTTCTTTTGATTATTCAGAAGTAATAACAACCATACCGCTTTAACAAGGATGATTTAGTAATTCTATCTTTACCTTATAATGATTTCTCAACTTAGTTTTATAAATATGAGTAGCTCTCTGTTCTGGAATAGAGAGTATTATGGTATAAATGAAACAGAAATGCAGTGTATTAATGATATTCATATTATATTTTATTGATAATTATACTTAAAGCTATATATCCAACTAATCTGTAGATGTTTATATACAGACTAGATAGACAGACAAATTGACAGATGGCATAAGAAGCTCAAATCTGCGAGCTCTACACAAGAGAACTGCACACAGTGGAGAGGGTTTTCTACTACCCAGATAGAAGAATGAAAAGAATGTGGAGTCTCCTTACCTCAGGGTCACTGTTGACAAAACAATGTCTCAAGAGTCAAGTGATACTAAAATTATATGGTAGCAATTTATAGACCTAATGGGTATTAGCAGTATAACAGCTCAGCAAATGATATAAAGAATTTGCAGAAAGTGAGCAAACAACAAATGAAAAGCAATCTATAATGCAAGAGGTGGAAAAGAAGAGATGAGAAGGACAGGCAAAGGCTTTGAACATATTTGAATACTATCGCTAATCTTAGTGTCTTCTGAAGAAACGGAATCTATTAATCTTGCAATCCTAGAGGAAAACATGAAACTGGAGAAGGAGGAAGAACAGCAGTTTATATGTACAAACATAACTGGAGATTCTTGCAAGAAGTGGTGAAAGAAAACTTCTAACATAACAGGTATCTCATATTGGCCCCATGGGGCACTAGCAGGTATTTAGAGATAAAACATAATATAAATGTGACTATGAATGTATTCAACAGATGAATATTACTGACATATTAGTGATGCTTTGTGGAATTAGAGCAGCATTTCTTAGGCAGTGTTGAATACAAATTATTTGTTTACTTTTTACCTGTTTTGTACCAAAAGGGGAGTAAAATATTAAAAACATATACAAAGAAACTTCATTATGAGCAAAAATATTTCTTTATGCAAGTGTGGCTCTTTGAAATTTAGTAGTCTGTACAGACAAGGAACTAATTTTTTAACATAAGTAAATCACACAGAATACTCTGGTGAAGTAATTCTTTAAACTGAACAAAAGCCCAATAAGACTAAGCATGTTTCTTTACCCACTATATAGAACAGATTTTCTCTGCTGTCTTCCATCATTTAAAAAAATCTAAGGACACCATAATTTTTGTAGTTTTGTTTTTATTGAACTACTGAAGCTATCTTTAGCATTGTACACTAAGTTTAGTATGTATACAAATTACAACTACAATTACAATGGCATGCTTTGTTATGAAATAATGTTGGTCTCTGTTAGCCACTATTCTTCAATTTAATTGCAAATGACACCATCAATAGATCTTTTTCTTTTTCTATTATCTTTCTTTCATTTAAAATATTTCCAACTTACACATTTTGCAAAAACCTATGAAAGTGATAAAAAGGGCTGTCTTATTATCTTATGGTTTTTAAAGTAAAAGTGGTGGTGCCGAGTTTGGCTCGATACACTTGGAGACCTGTTTTTTGTTGTTGTTGTTGTTGTTGTTGTTGTTGCCAAATTGCATAATCATGATCTACAAAGTATTATTTGTTTTTATTTGGTTTTTGGTGAGCAAAGTAAATATTGTTGCTAAAAGTGTGGATTCTGGAGATAAATGGTCTGGATTCAAATCCTGATCACTTAAAGAATGTATCCTTGAACAACTTGTTTTACCTTGCTTTGCCTCAGTTTTATCATATCTGAAATGAAGGTAGCATTGATACACCTAATGGAACTCTGAAGGAAATAAACATATTGACCCTTGCAAAGGGATTGTGAGTGTCTAAAATTGTGTTCTGTTAATGTTTATATTGTTTTACATGTTTACATAAGGCATGTAGTATATAATTTAAATAAAACACATTTTATATATGCTTTTCATAGCATTATTTGAAAACAATCCATTGTTTCTTACATAATGATTCATTAATTGCCTAAGATTAGGGGTTTCCAATATATTTATACTACAGTCAACATTAGAATAGCACATATGTAAATAAATATTTTGCACTTCTACCATAACTATTTTAGGATTAGTTTCTCTATGTGAAATTTTCAGCCCCAGAAAATTTGTACTTTAAGGCTTTGGATGTTGACTACCAAATTTAGCTTTCACTGATTGTACCAATTGGAATATTAAATTTAGCTCTTACAGATTCGTCAATTGTGCCAGTGATACTGTACATAAAAGAATGTTCATACTCACATGTTCACTAATACTGAGAACTATCTTTTTAATTTTTAATTTTGCAATAAATCTTGGTTTATATAGAATGCAAAATCATTTCAGAGGAGCTTGTGTTTTCTTCCCTCTTATCTCTGCATTTAGATATATTCTTTGGAATTTTAGGTTCTTAATTAGATATGAATCTTCCTAAACAGTTACATATGCCAACCATGTCATAAAGCAAATACCATCTACACAGTATTCAATTGTATGAAAGCACATTGCAAAGTACGTATGGGAATTCTGGATGAATACACTTATCATATTGATAATGCTATGCTTAATTCTTGGAATCACACTATAAAGGAGATGTTGAATCATAAAGACAGAAAGGTAAGAAAAGAGTGACATAAGAGATGATACAGGATAACTATACAACAAAAGCACCTGAAAATTATACTTTTAACAAAATTGCATAACTTTGGAAGAAGTATAGTTGTATAGAAAACAACCAAAAAAATGTTATTCAAGGCATGCTGTTATGTGTGCTATAAATTAAATAATTATGATTCTTATATCATCATGGGTAGATCTTTAGTAATTAATAGATTACTGCTTTCCATTTCAGACCAAAACAATATTAATGAGAGTATTCATCACTTTCTTATTTCAGAGACACAATACCTGACACCCACAGGATGAAAGGTTTATTTAAAGGAAGAAAGATTTATTTTGGCTCACAGTTACAGTCCATGGTTGAGTAGTACAAAATCAGAAGCAACAGGGCAGAGGGACTTAGCGGAAAAAGAGCTGCTCACATCATGGTCATCAGGAAGCAGAAAGAAAGAAGCCAGGGAGGCAGACATGCATTTCCAGGTCACTCCCTCAGTGACCAACCTCTTCTGGCCTGGTGCCACCTTCTAATAGCACACTCAGGTGCTGAACTCACTAGCGGCTGGAGACACTGATGAGGCAGGCATTGAAATGAAACAGTCCCCTGCAAACTCCACCTGAGTGCATGAGGCTTACATAGGACATTAACCTGTAACAGTGAGAGAATGGTATGAAGTGCTGGTTTCGAGTTTTTACCAGTCTGACAAAATTTCATGAGTAGTAGGAACATATTTGGAGTAGCACCAGGCCCTAAGCCTTGTAGATATCAAAACTGGTGACTTGGCTCACCACCAGTGTGGGCTCCCTGAGAGTCACTCTGTGCAGAATTGATGACTGAGGCCAGTCAGTATCTCTCAGTAGAGCTGGCAGATGGCTGTGCTAAATATAGGAGACCTGAGGGTCATAGAAGAATAAATCTGCTATGCATAATCTTTCATCATTTTTTGATTTAATCAAATTTACTGTAATGCTAAATTTTTGAACTCAATCTCTTTTCCAGAAATGATATAAAGATTTCTTTTAGAACTAATTACCCAATGCTTTAATACAAAAGTAACAATATAGGAATGTACAACAACAATTCGCCTAAAATTATACCAAAATATAATTTCAGCCAAGAACAATGAAAAGCTTTGCTAATGAATAAATATAATGAAACAAAAGATTACCATACTGAGAATAAACTTTAAAAATTATTCCTGAGGAAAATCTCAGGAGAATTAACAGAATAAAGTTAATTTTTATTTTGTAAAATTGAGCATCCCTAATCTTTATGCATTGGTTATTAAGACAATGTAACCAAAAGTAAAAATAAAAAACAAAAAACAGAAAAAGAAAGAAAGGAAAGAAAGAAAGAAAGAAAATCATATGATAGTGTGTATGACAGAACATGTATTCAAGAGAGCAGATGAGTATGAGAATTTCAAATGAGTAACATATGAGATGGGAGAATCTTTCTCTGAGGATATCATATATATGTAACCTTAGATCTTTATAATAGCCAATTATAATTTTTTTACAGCCAAATAAGGTAACAGGTGGATTAGAACGTTTAAGGGAAATACCTCAACACTGGTTAGAGCAATTGCTGTCAGATGGGACCGGAGTTCCCACTGCCACATCCAGTCATAACTACATGTTTTTGCAAATTAGTCAAAACTATAGGAATTTTTGGAATTGCATCATAGATTAATACTACTAAACAATTTTTTCTTAGAATATTTCAGAGTAGAGACCGGAGATACAACTCAGCAGCAAAGTGTCTGCTTGGCAAGCACAAGGTCGTGAGTTTGATCCCCGGTACCAAAAATAAACAAATAAAAATAAAAATAGATAAATAAATAAACAAAAGAATATTTCAGAGTAAAGGGATAAAAGCTTTAGTATGTACTCTAGAATTTATTGTATCTTTTAACTATCACCACTTGGTGGACTGGTTTACTGTAAGACTGATTCACTTTCCTTTTCATGTTTTTCTTTTTATATGAGTTTAAAGTCACTCAAGTGGTATAGTGAGATGTAACTCTGTTCTGCAATTGCTTTAACTAGTGTTAATTTACTTAAGAATGTGAAGCTTCTTTTTCATTTATTTCAGTGAAGCAAAGCAGATGCATGGATTTACTTCAAATGACCACACTCAAAATTCTTACCAGAAAATATTAGCTGCTGTACTCTCTGGCTCAGTTCTTATGTGAACATTCAATGACTGCCTGTATTTGTCAGCTTTTTATTTGTTATGTCCAAAATACCTAATACTCATAGCCAAAAAGAGAAAAGATTTACTTGGTTTGCAGTTTTGAATATTCAGTCTATTACTGGCCAACTCCAAGGCAGACATATTATGGTGGAAAAGTGTGGTAGAATAGGTGGGGGACATTTACATATTTTAGGGTTTAAATGAGTCTTTCTCCTTTTCTGAATTCCATGTTAGTTAATTCCATGCCACAGTAAAAGGAATGAAATATTGTTCTATTTTTGTAAGGTTATACTTCTTGTACTGGTAACATTTAATGTACTAGTGACCATGCCAGTTGCTAAGACAAAGTACCCAACACTCACAATATAAATAAGGAGAGATTTAATTTCGCTTATAGTCTTTGGTACACTCAGCTACAAACACAAGAATAACCCAAAGATGCGTATAGAACCTCTCTGATCCAGTCACCTCTCCATTAGTCTCTTAATCTAATCAATTCAACAATTTTATTGTCTGTAGAATTTCACTGGAACAGGTTTCTATGTTAATTTAACGAAATACATCAGTACTGAAAAAATTTAACATTTTAATAAGATGCTAAGACTTGCAAATTATTGTCTTTTACGAAATGCAGAGGGATTTTCAAGCTAAATATTTGGGGGGAAATGTTGCCTCATTTTTATTTCACCTTCAGGACTGCTACTGCTGAATTGTTTTTATACCATCAGTTTGACTAGAGAGGAAAAAGCCTCATCAGTTAAAGACATACTAATTTATTTACTGAGAATATTGTCAAATAAATCACACTATATCCTTTAATACGGGAGCTCAAGGGAACAATTTCTTTAAAACATCAATATTTAGCAAGGATACTTTTGCCTTTTTGGTTACATTCTAATAAGGTTATAAACAGCAATAATGATTCTGCTTTGACCTAATAAAAAATTTGAAATTAAATTTTTGGCCTCATATTCACTGATCATTTCACTATGGAAAATTTCAAATACATACAAATGAAATAGTACATTACATTTCCATGCATCTATCATTAGTTTTAATAATTATCTAGTCTTTGGGTTTTGTTTGATCTAAACCACTTCCTACCCTCCCAATTTTCATTATGATTATTCACTATATGTAAAATTTACATATTTAAATGCACAAATATTACCTTTATAATTTTGATACAATTATATAATGCAGAGCTCCTGCATGCTATAAAATATTTTCATTTTCCCTTTGCAATCAATCGTAGTATTTCTCATGTTAACATCTGAACAGGATGATGTGGCATGTAATTTAGTTTTGTCACCTTCTCTGGTGTATTTTAGTTCCCTCTCACCTAGGTATCTCCTCCTTTTTTAAACATTTAACATCATATTTTTCTCTAACTTATTTTAAGTATAAGTGGATAGATAAGTAGATTATAAGGGGTTTGTTTTTCAGTAGCTTTCAAACTAATATATGTATGTATTTTTTAAATAAAATAATAATTTCTATTACAGTGGTAAAAGTTCAACAATAATGAGTATGTAGAAGGAATATAGGTACGTATTATTTTAGAGAGTTAAATAAAATTATATGGACCCATCATTTAAAAGTATATTGTTTGCCTTAAAGTAAACCTAAACTTAATTCAATAAGAAGCTAGTCCTAATTTATTATCATTTAGAAAAATATTTGTGTACTTGTAATATTTTAACTAAAATATGCTAAAGCCATTTATTTTTAATGCTTTACACTTTGATCTTAAAATCTATACTTAGCTTAATTATTATATCCTTTTATTGCAAGGCACGTTGATTTTGATTAATTAATACTTTTTTTGATGTGGGACACAGATTAACTTTGGTTCATAATTTTTATAGTGTTTTATAAAGCTTCAAACTATGATGTCTACATAAATCAGAGTTTTAAAAACTCTTTTGCATATAGTATTTGGTTATATTGATTAATGATAATGAAAATATTAAAAAGTTCCATGTATAATTATTGTTGTATACCAGGATCTACTCTAATTGCTTAAAATATAACATTAAACTATCATAGCAACTTGGTCATATATGTACTCTTGTTTCCATTTTATTTTATTTATTTATTTGTTTGTTTGTTTATTTATTTACTTATTTTTTAAGACAGGGTCTCTCTACGTGGTTAGGCTGGCCTTGAGCTCACTTTATAGCCTAGACTGGTCTTGAACTTGCAACAATCCTCCTGCCTCAGCCTCCCGAGTGCTGGGATTACAGGCATGCGCCACCATGCCTCGCTCTTTATTTCTATTTCATAACTGAGATAATTCCTGGCACAGTTAAAGGTTAAGCATTCAGTCTGCAGACCTTGATGACATAAGTTTAAGCCTCATCACCAACATTCATCCAATGACCTTAGTTAAGCACTTTTATTGCCCTTACTATGTATCTGTATCAAAACTAAGTGAAAGTTACAGAAATTGTTCTTCCTCTCTTTTGTATCTCCTCTTTCTCTAATGATGTCTCTTTCAAGAATCTTCCATATTAGGTCAAGTTTTATAAAGCAAATATTATTTAGATTACTTAAATCGTTCTGCCTTGTGTCATAATTACACATAAGCCTCAGAACACTTCGGCCTCAAATGTGACCCTATTGTAACACTTGTCCTCAAATGTGACACTGTTTCCATGCATAAATCATTGCTTGATATCCTTTAAATTTTGTATTATTTTTAAAAATCCACTATTCCATTTTTTTCTTGAGAAAATACTGAATAACTTAATGTTAAAATATCCAAAATTAATATTCCTAGATTTTCTAATGAGTACTTACTTTGTATTGTACTATGTTGTATAAGTGAAAATTACAGAAATGTATTTACTTAAAAATCAGATAAACCAATATTTGCAAATGGCTGAAAATATAATAGCATGAAGTAAAATGAACAGTTGTAAAAGTGAAATACATTAAAATAGTAAGAATATTATATAGATGCTTCTAATGGAATAAGAGACAAGCAGCATATGAGGGGAAAAAAGAGAGAAAAAAAAGAAAGAAAAAAATTTAGATGTGGCCATGTGCCTCTCCATCTCAAAGAGAAGCAAAGCAGAACATTACAGTTCAGCTTTCCAGGTATTGGGTATTTCCAAAGCAGTAGAGTGAATGCGTCAAAATATTGCAATAAATTTTCCAGATATGCTAATGCTGATAATATGTAGGGGAGCCTAATTTTGATGCCACAGAGGCCACAAGGTAGATGTCATGAACAATATGGATCATTATCCACCAAAAGGGTACTGTGCTATCAATAGCAATGGACAAGTTTATTAAAATTATAAAAATCTCCCCCTCAGTCCATGCATTTTCTCATTTGTCAACCACTTGGGTTTCTTATTTGCAATTTTTAGTGCATAGGGAGCCACTCATTATCTTGAACAGAAATTTAAGCTGGTATATGATCATCTTCAGCTTCTGCCTTTGCATTTACCCGAGAAACTTGTAAAAATTATTTATCTTCATTTTGTCTCTTTTTCCTATTCTGTGAAAAATGCAGTTACACCTCTTCTCATCTCACTGTCTTCCTAGCTCTACATTGAGAGTAGTGAAGGCAAATTGCACCCTGTTCTGCACCCTTAACTGAAGATACTGATCTCTGGAGCACACTTCTGACCTGTTTTCTAAAGCTAACTGCATTCTAACAGTAACTCACCTAACCTTACCTTAAACTTAATGATAGCATAGTAACATATTATCCTTCCTTTTCTTTTGTTCAGTTTGAAAATATATTATTTTAGGACTTTTTCAATTGAAATTTTCAAAGTAAATCTTATTCAACAGTTTATTAGGGTTCAGTTGTGAGTCCCGCTCTTTGATCATTAATTTATTTAGTACCTACTATGCTAGTAGCCTCGTCTCCTATCATGTGTGAGTCTTAAAAGATTTAGAACAATTTCACTAGAAGTTTACTATTATATTGCCAACAATTAAGTAGAATTAACATAGGAATTTTAAGAGAATTTTTCTTTATATAGCAGGGCAAGTGTTTACCCTTTTAAAACTTAAAAAAAAAAAAAAAAAACAACCAAGGTCCTGCATGGAAAGTTTTTGGCTTTGGAATAGGCAGTAAAGTTGAGATACATAAAACAAACACAAATGCTATGTTAACTTACAGATTCAAATTAGGGCACAGTAATTAAAGCTTATACCTAGATTATGATGACTCCAATCTCCCATGTGCAAGGTTGCGAAGCATAATGGAATTTCTAGGCACTCACTCTTGAAGTTAAGCTGGTACTCATTACTGGGTCCAGCTACTCTGTCCCCTCGACATCATTTTTGCTGATCTCTTCAGGACTCCAGTGACTTTGAGTCCCATGTCAATGAGAAGTAGTATATTCTTACACTTCCATCAGGCCACACAAAGACGCAGTGTCCAGGTAGATCGTCAGATCATACGAAAGGGAGGCTCTTTTGTTCTTTTTCTGTGTACTCACACTCAAGAGCCTCAAAATGGATTTGGTTGATGCTGACCATTCTTAGTGCATAAAACAGCCACTTACTCTGTATTTGCATGTAGCTAAAGTAAACTGAAATTGGAGAAATTCTAGAATAACTTGTCAGGTGGCTTCAGAATTACCTAAATACTCTTTTTCTGAAAGCATTTCCTGCTTCATTTGTGATGAATATTTTCTTGCAGGCCATGTGACTACTTGGCAGATTCCTAGATTTCACGACTGTTGGTTCCTCTTGTTCCCAAACAAGATTCATGTAACTGATCTTGGGAATCATATTTGACTTGAGTCCCAACTGATCTCTTATTTCCATAATCACAGGATAGATCTTTAGAGACGTAGTTTTAGAGATTGAAAAAACTTAAACCTAGAGCAGCCAAATAACTTTTCAGTTATATACATATTAGCTAAAGACAGTTTAACATCTATCACATTTCTTTTTTTTTTTTTTTTTTTTTTTTTGTGGCACCAGGGATTGAACTTACAACCTGCACCTGCCAGGGCAGGCGCTTAAACCACTGAGCCAAACTCCCTGCCTTGATTTTTTGAGGCAGGGTTGCACTATGTAGCTCAGGCTGGCCTTGCGCTCTCGTTGTAGCCCAAGGCAGCCTCGAACTCACAACGCTCCTCCTACCTCAGCCTGGCGAGTGCTGGGATTAAAGGCGTGCACCACCACGCCTGGCATCTTCACATTTCTTGATCCCTCTGAATAGTTAAATTCACATGAAGATAAGAGCAAAATAGAAATAAGATAGACTTGAGCAAAGAAGGTTATATTAGGCCAGAAACGGTGTTTGAGGTCATTTTCTTACACATGGGGGAAGAAAACAGCAAGTGGAAAAAAACTCATTCTTAATTCACAAAATTTTTAAATGTCCATTAATTGAAGTCCGCCAAATATACAAAAGAAAAATATACTTGCTACCATTAGAATGTTGGTAGATCAGGATAGTTACTGCAACTCATTTTAAAAATCAGTTACTCCAAAATATGGTATTTAATTTAAATTGTACCTTATTAAAATATTATGGTTAAAACTGAGCTTTCATGGTACAAATATCAAAATTTCACTCAAAATACATGGAAAAAATATGCATTCCTACCAGTGTTTACTTATGCAGGATTGTTCCATGTGTTATTTCCATCTTTTTCACTCATCCTTTTGTCTTACAGTTTCTGCAATTTTTTTAAGCCTGGGTCCTTGTGCTTTTAGGGCTTCAAACTATTTCTACAGACTCATGAATAAGAAAGACAATTAGAATAAAACTGTGATGTCTATGCTTACATTAGCCAGAAGGATCAGAAGCGCATCTCAAAAATGGTTTTGCAATAAAACATATGACAAAGTAAGATCCTTCTCACGTAATGAAGCCCAAATTTCTGCCATTGTCAATTGTTGAGATCAACAGAAAAGGAATTTAGGGAACTTGCTTTCTTATTTGTTTTCTGTTACTATTAGTGGTTACCTTACCACCTGTGTAGAAACAGCTTTTCTAGCCACAAATGTAAATTTATCATGTCCCCTAGAATTACATTAATTCTCTGCACACAGTAGAGAATACACTCATGCTATGCACTGAAAAATAACATCAATACATTTATGGAGGCAAAGAGTCCAGCAAAGGGTCCAAATTTTTAACTTTCTAATCAAACTAACTACATATTACAATTTGATTGACTTATTAGTCTACCATTGTTCTTTACTTAAGGAGTCTTTTATAATCCATAAGTTAATAATAGTTCATAGAATATCCAATTTTAAACTCAACTACAAGGATTGAAAAAGGAAAATATGTGTAAATCCTTATTCAAACAGTATTTGCATGCACATTTATAAACATAACTGTTTATGTATAATATGTTAAATGTCTATGTACAAATATAGACACAAGAATGGATTCGATTATATGGCTATCAACCAGTAAAACATTCAGTGCACATTATACTTTATGGAATATATTTTGCCTGGATGAGTTGAGACAGATTGTATAATAAAATGAACATGGCATAAGTAGGTTTTAAGTCAGGAAACAGAACAGTAAAGCAATTTCCTGAGTTATTTAAATGCTTTCAAAGAGAGATGTCATTACATACTTGAGTTACACTGGCATAATTACATGAGCATCACAAATAACAATGTCTTATGGAGAAAAACAAGTTATTATAGAAAAATATTTTCAACACAAGTCTTCATTCAAGCTCAGGTAAATACACACAAAAGGAATTTATTTGTTATCAGAATTAATTCTAGTCAACATATCGTCAATTATTATTATTCCAAAAATTTATTTCTAGTTACACTTTTAAAATTCTAACTTAGGTGGGGATTTAACTCAGTGGTACAGTACCTGCCTGGCAAGCGTGAGGTTCTGAGTTTAATTCTCAATACTCAAAAAATAAATAAATAAAATTTTGACCTAGTCCTGATAATATTGTTCATGAAATGTAGAATGACAATATTTTACAGTTAAATTCAATTAATATTTTACTTGAAATTATCATAATTTATAAAACTAAGATGTATACTAAAATGATACATCATAGTTTAAAATTTTTCTAATATTCTTACATCTAATTTCTAATTCTAACATCTAATTGCTTACCAAAATTAGATGTTTGCTGGAATTTCAAATTTGTTCTATAGATATCAATGATTAAAAATGCAAAGGATGCCAAGTGAATATTTTTCCTACTCTAATGATGATGTAGATTACCTATAAAACCATAACTTTGAGTCCATAAATATTTGAAGTCACAAAGTAAACAAATGAAGTGATTTCATTTCACTTCAGGAAAACAAAACAGTTGAATATGGACACAATGTGTGAGTTGCTTAACCATTCAACAGAGTTCATTCATAAACACAGTAAGAGGAGGACAACTGAAATTTTAGTGAATTTGTAAAGACTACTGCAGACAAGAATATCAGTTCCTTGGGAAATGATACTTTGAATTCAAGAATGTTTGGGAATCCTTGATATGAAAGGACTCCACATATAATCACCAACTCTTTTTCATTTTCCTCCACTAGCTGATCACAAGAGAGACTGTGAGGGCCAAAGCTTGAAAATGCTCCACACGCTGATGCATAGAATGTTTTTGAATATGAAGCAATAGCCTTTTGATACTAGGCAAGTAAAATAAAAAATCTTCTTCTAGTCCCAAGCAAAGGAGACAGTTGTTGTAAAAGTAATAGAAATGAAAATCACCTGCTGGAAAAGTAGCTGGTGCTGGAAAAAGAAGAAAAAGCCATCTGCTTCCATTGGAAAGGCAGAAAACATGTACAAAGAGAACCTTCAATCTGTACAAAGGGAATAAACATGACACAGGCTTATACCATATGTAGTACAAAGATCACCTGCTATTAGGATACAGACAACTGGGTTATCAGAAATGCTATGACCAGAGGGGTTCTGAGAGGGATTGAGAGATTAAGAAAAAGTATGATGGATAGAAAAAAGCTGAGACTGAGTGGGATCTGACCTCTCTGATGGAGATGCAGAAACAACCCAGCACTTTGGGTGATGCTACCCACACTCAGAGTGGCCTCTCCATTATCTACAATCACAACAATGGCAAACCAATCCGTGGACTAATTTAGTAATCACATGTCTTTAATTCCAGTTTTGCATATTTAATTCTAGCATCATACACCCTAGATCGAGACACCTCTGAAAAGCTCCGCCTATGAACACATGATGCTTTGGAGGAACACCTAAACACAAGCCATAACACTGAGATACTACCAGACAGTTTAAAGGAGAAAAGCTTTAATCCAGCATCAACTGTCTCCAAAACAGAAACATCATGCTGGAAAAAGGCACAAGGAACTTGCTCATCCCATGGCAGCCAGGAAGCGGAAAAAGAAGGGAGGAGTCAAAAGAGGAGATACATTCTTCAAAACAGTAAGATCCATTTCTATTAGTACATTTAGCTACAGATCCATCAATAGATCAAACTACTGACAAGCATAGTGCTTCCATGTTCCAGTCATTTTCAAAAATTCCTATTTCTAAACACATGAGATTTTACAGTAGGTATTAGATCTAAGCCATAACATTCTTCTATTAGCACCCAAAAGTCTCAATTCCATCTCATTAGGTATAGTGTATGTAATGTAATTTTAAAAGTCATCAAAGACTTAACAGTTTCAGAAGTGCTGTAAGATTCAAGTCACAAGTCTCCCTGAATATCAGTGCAAACTCTTTAGCTATGGTCCCTGTAAAAGTCAAAAAGAAAATTAACTATTTCCAACATACCATGGCATAGAGTAAATCTTTATATTCCAAAAGACAGAAATGAAGATAGGAAGTGGTAAATCCAGATTAAGATTGAAACCCTGCAAGACAAACATTAAACCCTGTAGTGTGATGTGAGCTCCAAGAGACTGGGAAAGCCATAGTCTTTTCCCCCTTGCCAGTTGCAACCCACACGGACTCCACCTTTGCCTGCATCTTTCCTCAGCAGACGATAATCTCATCTCAGCAGATAGTCATCCCATCTCCAACTTCATGGGGTTTCTCTGGCACCTTTGACTTCATTGTGACATATTCACGCATTGGTCTTGTATGAGTTTCTGGTAAGGACTGTGATCCAATTATGTATTTTTGCCTTGTTTCTCAACCCTTCTGAAATTTAGGTGGAAACTTCCATGAGCCCATAAGTCTTCTGTCCTGAATCTTTGAAAAACTAGTGTCACTTGGATGACACTAAGGTCTGCCATCAGTGTGGGCAACAGCCAGTCCACCTTGGACCATGGTTGTGGCAGAATTCAAATTTCTGGGTGGCTAAGTATGGTGAAATGAATTCCAGGGAACCAATTCCCTAGGGAGCCCTCCCTGAGCAGAAATTTTAGTAACTTTCTTCTTTAATGAAATGCTTATACTTTTGCATCTTTAAATTTAAGGATTCTTATTGATTCCTAAGGTGCCCTCAAGGCATCATTTTTGTCCCTGTGCAAAGTAATTAGTTCCTTTTTTGATGATGTTAATCACTTCAGCAGCCATGTTATAGAACCTTCTTGGGCTCCAACACAACATTTCATTCATTCTGGGTCAAGAGTAAGTTTTTCATAATTTCTGCTCTGCTTTTCTGCCTCCAGTTTTCAGCATACACCTGGCCATAAGCAGACAGTATTACTCATGTCACAGCCTGAATTATGGGATGCTTTGTAATTTCAATCACCAGATCAATTAATTTACTGCCCTTAATGTCAATCTCCTGCAAAGTCAAAGGCCAAATACAAACAAATTTTCTACTGGTGTATAACATATGATCCCTCCAGTCCAGTTTCCATTTGAGGTCCCATTCTCAACAGAACCTTCCTGAATCCAGTCTTTACTGTCCTTATTCTTCTCAGTATTTGGGCCTTTGAACTCGGCATTATTGCCCACTAGAAACTGTTCTCAACATTCAAGGGCTTTTCTAGACTACCTTTGTAAAACTTTTCAAACTTCTCCTTTGAACCAATGCCAAGAAAAAAAAATTTACCACTTTTCTGGTACTAGTTCTCCCATATTAGTGAGCTTGTTAATCGATGATCACAATACCTGGCACCCACAGACACACACAGTTTAAAGAAGTTGTTTAATTTGGCTTATGATTCAAAGGATTTAGTTCATGGCCAGCTGATTTCAAGGGAGAAACATGAGATTGAAAAGGCATGGCAGTAGAAAAGTAGCTCATCAAATAGCAACCTGGAAACAGAGAAGGGAGGAGCTAAGGAAGGAGATATCTAAAACCATGCCTCCAGTGACATATTTCTTTCAAGTAGACCCCACCTCTCAACAACACTTTTAACTATAGACTCATCAATGAGTCAGTTCTTGAGCATATCCCCCCATGATTCAATGACCTTCCAAAATCCCCACTTTTAGGGCTGGGAGTTTGGCTCAGTGGCTTAAGTGCCCACCTGGTAGGTGCAAGGTTGTGAGTTTGATCCCAGTTACCGCAAAAAAAAAAAAAAATAAAAAAATAAAAAAAAAAATCCCTACTTCCGAAAACATGGAACTTTTGTGGAACATTCCAGATACAAAGCATAAGAGTTTGCCAAAAGTTGACAGCGGCACATGGAGAAGGTAAACTAAGCAAAACCCTCTAAGACTCCAGGACTCATACTAAACCCAAGGCAGCCTAAGCCCAAGCCCACACTAGAAGCTATAGCAGCAGCAAAACTAAAATCCAGGTCAGCTGATTATTAGATTAGCTTTGACCTCAACAAAATATTCCTGCAAAAGTAAAGGTGGGGACCATTTCTGGGAATAAATACTGTTTATCTCTGTTTTCAATATTTCGCTGTACTCAATGTCTACCATTGGGTAGCGCAATGAATTATGAGGTATATAAAATAATAGAATAACAAAATGACCCTTTGTCAAGAAAAGTCATGAAACAAGGAGCATATCAGAAGTTGAAACTATCAGAAATACATTGAAATAACATAAATTTAGAAAAATTTCTGTTAGGAAAGCAGAGTGTATATATATCATACATATATGTGATAATTTTCAACAGACATGTGAAAACTGTGGAAAAAGATAAAATCAAAATGTTCAAAAAGACACACACACACACACACACACACTCAATTGGACACAAAAGATCCTTCAGTGAATTTAAGCAAGATTCAGTAAAGAAAATATCAAATGGGTTGGAAAATGGTTCAATCAAAACTATAAATGAATGCTGACAAAGAAACAGATAGCTATTATACCTGTGATATGACATCAAATAATCTAAAATACATATAGTTGGAGATCCAGTAAGAGAATAGATAGATAAGAGATCAAAGAATTATTTAAATAGACAGTGGCTGAGAACCATCTAATATTAGTTAAAAGTAAAAAAATAGTCTCTCCGCCTTCCTCAGGAAATCAGAGCAATCAAAACAAAAAAGAAAAGCACAAATACACTAAAATTCAAAAAAGAAAGTACTGAATGAATAAAAAGATTATAAGAAGCAAAGCTAACATCATCACATATTTCAAAAGCCAGAAATCATTTAATGTAGAATAAAAAATTGAAATTATGTCTTATGTATTGAAGTATAAAATTTTCAAAATATATATCAAAAAATTAAATCCTTCAGAAATGAATGTAAAATAGCTTTTTTAAAGAAAAAGTACTTAATTTACTGGCATTAGATATTAATATAAAACTGTTAGAGTGTTTTTTAAGGAAACATAATATTTAAATGAAAATCTCAATATAAACAAAGACACAGTGGTACTTGGGTACTCTAGAGTACTTGGTTCAGGGAGCCAGGATGAGTACCAAAACCAACAAATACTAAAAAATTGTTCTACCTTGAAAGGCAGGCAGGTCAGGAGACAGTTGACATGAACAAGTTTTAGCTTGTGACATGTTCAGCACTAAAAGGGTGAGTACTGGGACAATATTTTTGTGTCAGTCAAAATACTTGAGAGGTCCAAATTCTATGAGTTTCATACCAGTTGAATACCAGATTATGCCTGTACTATAAAATCAAGAAGTGATAAAATGTCTGTACATAAAAAATATTTTATTTCGGTATGTTTAAAAACAATTATATGAAGACAATTTGTTTTGCAACCATGTAGAAGTAAAATACATGAGAACAAAAGCACAAAATATTTGAAGGATAGTAGGAAGTATGGTCTACTAATTGGGGCAGGTTAAAGGTGGACACTGTAATCATTAAAGAAAGGTGTTTAAGTGTGTAACTAATAATTCACTGATAGCCTGGGGTGATGTTTCATGCCCACAGTACCAGCACTTAGTGAGGGTGAGGCAGGAGGACTGTGATGTCAGTGCCAGTCTGTGTAAATGAATGAAATAGTGAGGCCCTGATTCAAAATAAAAAGAAAAATTTTTAAAGGGGACCTGAGGATATAGCTCAGTGCAAAGACCTTGAGTTAATTTCTGATAACCCCCCCTCAAAAAAAAAAAAAAAGGAAAAGGGAAGAATTACCGTAATAATAATAAAAAGCAAATATAGAAAGCATTAAGTGAATACGCGGTTTCATCTCTGGCATATAAAGATCTTAGACATCACCACTTCCATCTTTAAAGAAAAGAAGAGTTAAAAAGTGAAATTCAGTAATTTTCCTGGACTCATCGGAGAGCTGAGACTGCAAGGCTGTCACCTTAAAATATGGAAATACATGTAAAGTTTTGCTTAACTGGGGTGGAAATGCTAGAATACATTGATTTCAATTTTCATAAATTGCTGTGGGTTGACTGTGGACTGGTGTAAGAGTGAGAATATTTTGGGATTTGCAGGCTTGGGATCCTCACGCTTTTGTAGAGTTTATCTTTAGACACGTGACTAGGTTATCACATAATAGGTCTGGAAAATACCTTTTGTATTTTGTCTTCATTTCTGAAGGGTTTAATTTTTGGATATATATTTTTAGAATTTTATACTTCATGAAAAGCTGTTATGGATAAGGAGAAGTTCAATCCATGAGACAAAAAAAAAAAAAAAAAAAAAAAAAAAAAAAAAAAAAAAAAAAAAAAAAAAAAAAAAAAAAAAAAAAAAAAAAAAAAAAAAAAAAAAAAAAAAAAAAAAAAAAAAAAAAAAAAAAAAAACAATGAGCAACAAAAATAAGGGGAACGTCTCTATGCAATATCAGGAAGGATAGAGAAAACACCATAGCTCATATGGATATTTTAAAATGATGACAAAAGAATATGATGAATAATTTATGGGGATGAAGTTGAAAAATTGAATGGACAATTTTTTAAAATTAAAATTCTACAAAAGATCAGTGAAAAGATATAGAAAATCTGTACAATTTAGTATCTGTTAGAGCAACTGAGTAATTCAATTTCATTTTTTATTGAAGTTATCTCACAAAGGTCACGAGATCAATTCTCTGGTGCATTTTAACAAATATTTTAAAAGAGAGGAAACAATTCTACATAGATTCTTCTAGAAAATAGAAGTACAGATAGTGCTTTCAACAACTTTTATCATTTTATCTTGAAATCAAACTAAAAATATCGCAAGAAAATAAAGCTATGGACTAATAGACTCAATGAACACGAATTCCTTAGCAAACTGTTAACACATTAAACTAGCAAATAAAATTTATCAGAAAATTGTAAAATTGATTCAAAATTCATAAATCAATATAAAGCATAATATTAGTAAACTTATTAATATGGAGCAAAAGCATGCAACATATTGATACTGAGCTAAAGCACTCAACAAAACAAAGCAGCCAGAAATTATTTGTAAAATTCAGCAAGCTAAAAAACAGGAGGAAATTTTCTCAGCTTTTCAGTCAGTTAGGTTCAGATTGTCTTTTGATTGCCACTGACTAAATTAGAAGACGCCATTTATTTTTCGTTAAAAGAAAAAGGCATTTATTCAAAGCTAGCTCCAAGGAGATGGAAGGAACTATTTTGCGTCAAATTACAGTCTCCCTCCGTACAAGTTTGTAAGGGGTTTTTACACAAATGAACAGAGGAAGGGGGAGCACAGAGATAATTCATATCCCCGTTCTTGTTTTATTTTATTTATTTATTTATTTATTTATTTTTTCGGCACTGGGGATCGAACTCACATCCTCACGCCTGCCAGGGCAGGTGCTTAAGCCACTGAGCCAAACTCCCAGCCCTGGTTATTTTGAGGCAGGGTCGCACTATGTAGCTCAGGCCGACCTTGCGCTCGCGTTGTAACCCAAGCCGGCCTTGAACTCACAACTCTCCTCCTACCTCAGCCTCCCCAGTGCTAGGATTAAAGGCGTGCGACACCACGCCCTGCTCCCATTCTTGTTTTATAGCTTCCAGCCATCCTCAGCGCATTCTCCAGTCTGTGGAAGGGCAGCTGAGTACCAGCATCCTAAGGCCAGCATCTTCATATTTGTCATTGTTCCAAGCACGAGGAGAGGAGGGTGTGTGTGTTGGTTATGTACTCAGCAGGAAAAAGTTTAGAGAAGTTGCTTATCTTTAAAAGAAAAATTTTAAGCCGGG
Organism: Dasyprocta punctata; assembly: GCA_004363535.1. Taxonomy (NCBI): domain Eukaryota; kingdom Metazoa; phylum Chordata; class Mammalia; order Rodentia; family Dasyproctidae; genus Dasyprocta; species Dasyprocta punctata. Next base: position 73,694 of record RJWM01002842.1, read on the forward strand.
CGTGGTGGCGCACGCCTTTAATCCCAGCACTCGGGAGGCTGAGGTAGGCGGAGCGTTGTGAGTTCGAGGCTGGCTTGGGCTACAACCGAGTGCAAGCCCGGCCTGGGCTACATAGTGCGACCCTGCCTCAAAAAACCAGGGCCGGGAGTTTGGCTCAGTGCCTTAAGCGCCTGCTCTGGCAGGCACGCGGTTGTGAGTTCAATGCCTGGTGCCGCAAAAAAAAAAAAAAAAAAAAAAAAAAAAAAAAGAAAACTTTTAATTTTTCAAATTCCATTTTGCGCTGCTGGTTACAACTTGATATACCACTCTAACTAGCCTCCTACCTATTAAGAAATAGCTGAATTATTTTTCTGTAAGATCCGAAGCAAGTTAAAAATGTCTGATCTCCCTGCTCAGCAATTTACAGCAAAGTCATGAAAGTGCAATAAGTCAGAAAAGGGGGAACAAAATAATATAGTTTGAAATAAAAGTAATATTCCTACTAATCGAAGACTGTATTAATATACAAGTAAATAACCCCAGGGATTCTACGCTACCACTAATAATACTAAAATTTAGCAAGGTTGCAAGATACAATGTCTATTTAAAAGTTCAATTGTATACTGATGAAATCTGGGCAATTAATCATCTCTTTATTATTTCTTTGTACCGATATGCATTTACTGAAATATCAAATATACCCATAAATATGTATAAACGTTGTTAATAAAAAAATTAAAAAATTAGATGACACTAACTACTCCTACTTGACTTTTACATTGTTCATGTATCAAATTATCACTATACTATATACATATGTATGATTAAAATAAAATGATTGCTAATAAAATAAATGAAAATTAAACCAAAATATAAATTTATTTAAAGGTTATATATGTACTGCCAGTGCAGTGAAGATGTGACTACACTTTAAAATGTAGTCAGCTTATCTGTTGATTATGATTAAAAAACACAATATGATTAAAACAGAGTAAAACCACTTATTTCCACTAAAATAAAATAGTTGCATATTACGATTGAGCAACTGGAATTAAAATTTTTAAATTCCACTTACAATAGTATTAGACTGTTCATTTATTTAATAATGTAATAACAATATTTGTTAAAGACCAATATAATGAAAAAATGTAAAATATTGCTGGCAGAAATTAATGAAACTTTAATTAAATAGAAAGATTTATCATGTTCGTGGTTGAAAATTCAATGATATTAAGCTGTCTATAATATCTTCTGAGTTGACTTGTCAATTCAATATAATTCCAATCATATTCTATGATTTTATTTTTGAAAGTTAGCAAATCAAATGATATTTATAGAAGTTTATGCCTGAAGCCAGGATAGTGGTTACTCTAGTAAGAGTGATTGAAATAGCGCACAAGGCAGGCCTGTAAGCTCCTGGCAATATTCTTTCTTTTGTTCTGCTGCTGTTTGCAAGAGTATATTTTAGATGATGAAACTGCGTAAAGTGTGACACCTCAGTTCTGCGTATGAATCTATGTATATTATTATTTTGAAAACTTTCTTCAAAAATGAAAGAGATATTCAAAAAGAAAAGAAAGCTAGTAGTAATTATTTTCTAAAAGACTTATTTAGGAATAGCAGATTATGAAGCAAAAATGTTAGTCTTGAAACAAATGCTAGGCACTCTTCCATGTCTCCTTAGTTTTGTCTACATGACAACAAAACACTTTAGTATTCAAATCAAGCCAGTACAGGTAGACCAAAAACAAAATCTCATCTTATAAATCTGTGGTATTCTTATTATGGCAGTCAAAATAATGTGTAGGCTATCAATGAAGAGCAGAAGTACATAGTATCCCTCAATTAGTATTTGAAATTATTATAATTCAGCTCTAACTATGCCATAGACTCATGACTCACCTAGACAGTCCTAGAAAGCAGTGTGCTTCACACTGGTGGCCATGAAGTTCTACTTTTCAGAAACAGCTGAAAAGGTTCTGAGACATGCCCATGTTCACAATTCTTTAATATTCTGTATCTAGCTGATAGCAAACACTTTCAAACTTGTTGCCTATAGATTAAGAGCTAATGTCATATAAAGAGAGTTTCAATGTCTAAATCTATAGAATTATAAAATCGTATCCCTACCTCAGATACAATTCTTTCCAATATTTGTTCTGAGCAGGAAGAATTATTTTTGCAAATGAAATGAAATTAAAGAGAGAGTCAGCTTAAATCTGGTCTTATTCTTTGTAACAAACAGGTAGTAAAAATTAAGCAGACATTCAAAAGTGGGAAAATACCATAGGACAATTCTGAAGAGATATTTAACATGGATTACTTAGTTTCTGGAACAAAATTGTTATAATTCATTTAATACCCTATAGTAAGCAGATTTGTCACCATTATTGTAATTTAGTCCTGAGAAACATTTCAAAATTCAAAAATCATGATCTCATTTCAATTTCTAGGGCATAGATTTTGCAGTGCAGCTTATGCAACTAAAAAAAATCATCAGCTAAGTAACAAAAATATAAAACTAGAAAGTTTTCACTCTAAAAGTGTTTCATTAACACTTTCATTCAAAAAGTGTTTCATTAAAATCAGATGTGGAATAAACACAGATATGACTTAGTTTTTCTAATAGATGTTGTAGGGAGAGGTGTTCTCTTTTACCTTCCCTGCACATTGCTCAACTGGCACTCCTTTACCCAAGAAAAAACAATAGAAGTAGTGACCACATTCAATTCAAGTGATTGAATGGCCAAAGGCGAGTTAATAAAGAAGCTGAAGCTGTTTTGTACTCTGATCCTCTTTTCACAAGGAAACATGCATGATGTTAAATTCTTTTTACCTGAAAGTAAGCTTTAGGTGACAATCCGCAGATGAGCACAAAGCTACAAATTAACTCTTTCATTATGTATAAATGATAACAACTCTGAACCTCAGCTCACATATTTATAGAATGGGTATAATAAGGAGATAGTAGAGAAGACAAACTGAATGATAAGCATAATGCCAAGTTTTGCTAAGCAGCAAAGTAAGTGTCTGTAATTGGATATTCTGTTATTACTATTACTTAGTTTGCCCCCGTTCACTGATTCTTCGATAAGTTATTAAAACATAAGATATATAATAATTAAGGGATTTTTCTTGTGCTGCTATTCTCTTTTTTGTTACTATTCAAACTTGTAATTGTGTCCCTTGAGACACTGATAGGCGAGTAGTGATCCTGGCAGGATCTGGGTATTTCATTCTCAGGCAAACATCTATCAGTACCTCAAATACCACTAAACCTTCAAAGAAGACAGCATGATAACGGGGTCATAAAACTTAATGGAGTCTGGAGTCTGCCAAAATTTCTTAGCTATTGCATCTAGGGAAGTTTTTCATCTGATCAGTATCATCTGTCTTTTTCTGTAAAATGCATATTAAAGTGCCTGCCTCATAAGTTTCTGACAGCCTCACAGTTTTCAGAACAGAATCTAGAGTATGATAAGCACTCACAAGTGGAACCTAATTGTATTAATATTTTCAGATAGAACAAGAGGATTTGCTATTTTAAACTATTTAAATTTAAATAAACTAAAATTAGAAGAACCCAAAGGAGTGTACAGGTCCTCTAGAACTCAAGAGTTAAAAATTATTAGTTATGAAAGATTTCCTATAATCTGCATTCTTAAATCCCACACTTAACCGAAAAGCACTTTCAGAACTTTGGGATCATTTTCAAACACACTTGTGCTTTGTAGATGCATCATGAAGTTTATACCTACACCATTCACAACGCAAAATAAAAATAAAATATAGTATTTGTCTTGCAGAGTTGTTTTCTCAGAAGATACATGAAAGGGAGAACTTTCTGGCAGCAATAGTATGTCACAAAAACACACTTGGATTTCCCATGGATACACAAACACACGCATGGTCATATGTGTTAGCATGTAAAATAGTCATGGTTCGAGGGTAGATATGGTTATAGTATATTATACATGCGTGAAAATGTCACAGTGAAATCCATTATGCTGTACAATTAATATGTGGTAATAAAAAATGAAAATGGTCATGGCACAGCATAGCTATTCAGTAAATATTTGGAAAGTGTATAAGCAAGTGAACCAACAACAAATTATCTATGTAGACACATTTTTAACAAATCTTGCCTTCATATTTTCCTTTAAAGTATAGTAAATTTCTAGTTTATTCAGCATGGCTTTAGGGCTTTTTTGGGTGATTTATAATGTATAACAATAGCAAACTAATTATCAGTGAAATATGCATAATTAAAGTTTTATCTTTTGTTCTTGACACATGAGAATATTTTTCACTGTGTTTTCACATAAAATGGTGTTTATTTTAGCTAAAAAATAAATAAATAAATAAATGTGCATGTAGTCTTGAAAACTGTCATTTCTTAATCCTAAGGATAATTCCTTATGTGCTTGTCATAATTAGAAAGTCTCAGATGTCAAATAGTACTTTAAGCAGTCATTGAATCATTGAAGAATATTTTTGAATCTTTGACACTCTGTTAGGTCCCCAGTAATTTCTCAGGGCAGAATTCCTTCATGATCACATAGAACTTTCCCCATTCATTTTTTTTTTTTTTTTTTGGCACCACATAAAACAAGGCAATCTCTGTTATGCCCTTATCTGGAAATTCTTTTTCCTGTTTGTTCAGAATACTGTTTCCTAACCAAATTAGACATTTTCTTTCTTATCACAGTCCATGTATATTTTCTGTATTTTAGAGGTTTGGAGGGGCGATCATCATCGAACTTCTAACCAAAAACAAATGACTGTTAAAAAGCCTCTTAAGACTTATAAAAATAAATATATCCAGATTACAGAAACAGATGAAAATTAGAAATGAGGAAATTCTTGTTTTCTCTTCATTTTGTTATGGGGAGTATAATATTTCTAAATTCAGAATAAAATTATGACATATATTTTAGAAGTTAAAAACCTTGAACACGTATTATAACAATCCCTTTGAAAATTTATATCATAATTTTCTTTCATATATGTGTACTTCACTGCTAACTAAATTTCAAAGCAAAAGTTTGAATGCATTTTTAAACATATATTTGACTTCATCTAATGCTACTTGTTTTGTTTTCAAAACATATGTATGAATATATCACTGTTTTTGTGTAGTTAATTTTCTTATAGCGGAGACAAAATACTGAACACTCAAAGGAAGAAAGGTATATTTTTATTTCACAGTTTGTAGAAGTTTCAGTCCATAATCCACTGACTCCAAGGCAAGATGGCTCATGGGAGAGGGAAAAAATTCATAGAAGCTAAAGAAGCCAAAAGCAATAAGAGAGAGAAAAGACTCTGTCCTTTGTATTGTATCCAGGCTTCCCACTCTAGGACAGGCATAGCACTCACACACCTAATCCCAGCATTGAACCGTGAATCAGTCACAAACTCTAGATTCTGCCACCTATGTCTGCCCTTCTATGACTGGATGAGGCTTAGACAGGACATAGAGACACAAGCCATAACATATGTACATATAAAAATAAATGTTTTTCAAAATATGTACTATAAATATGCATACAAGTATATAATTATGTGTTATACAATGATGTTTCAGTAAATGACAAACTGTTGTACAACAGTGTTCCCCCAAGATAATGATGGAGCTGAAAAATTCCTATCACCTAATGACATTGCAGTCATTGTAAAGTGAAGCACAATGTGTTACTCATGAGATCACAGTAATAATATAAACAGATTTATTATGCTGTCAGATATATGAAAGTATGACAATATGATTACATATAGTACACAATTTTTGATAATGATAATAAATAACTACTGGTTATATATTTAATATACTATACCTTTTTATCATTATTCTAGAGTGTGCTCCTACTTGTTAAAAAAAACCTTACCATAAAACAGTATATCATGTTACACTGGCAGCAGTCTCATACATCTCATATTTACCACATCTCCTGATTACATCCAAAGGCTGAGTCAAGTGATGATTGGTATTTGGGGTTTATGGAAGTATACACTATGGTTTTCAAATAATGAAGTTATCATCTAAGGACATATTGCTCAGAATATAGCCTCATCATTAAGTGATGCATGACTCTCTCTCTCTCTCTCTCTCTCTCTCTCTCTCTCTATATATATATATATATATATATATATATATATATACATATATATATAATTTTTGTTTATATTAAGAACTTATTAATATGAGGGCCTCCCTTATCTGAGGAGCCTCACATATTTTCAGGAATATTTGTATATGCTGGTAGAGTGTGTGGGTCACTGAATGTGGGTAATGCCCGTGTGTGTAGAACAGAAAATTTAGGACTGATACATGAAGAACTGTCATAGACAAATTCACTTCTTGTATATAGATACTTTAGTAAATATCAAGCGTACTATTTGAAAAAGAGAAAAACTTTGACTCTATTTTATTTTTACATTGCTATATTATTCAAGATTCTCCAAAACAACCATAGTTAGACAGATGACAGACATTAATTTATAATGCAGGTTGCCTTATGCAATCACAGAGCCTGATAATTCCCACTCTCTGGCATACACCAGGCAGAGACCCAAGAAAGCACCTGTCATGGCTACGGTGTAAGTGTGAAGTTTTGAAAAACAAGTTTATGGATGGTGTAAGTCTCAGTGTGAAGGCAGGAGAATATTCATATCCTAATTGAACCAGTCAGACCGAGAGCGAATTTACTTTTCCTTATGTTTATTTTGCTTGTTTTGTTTTGTTTTGCTATAGTTAGTCCTTAATGGTTTGTATGATCCGAAACCTTACACTGGAGTGGGAAATCTATTTCACTCACTCTACAGGTTCAGATGCTAACCTCTTCTAGAAACATCATCACAGATATACTCAGAAATAAAATTAAGCCAGGTATCGGAGTCTTTGATCACCCAGTCAACCTGACACATAAAATTAGTCATTGTAACAGACCTTCTTCAAAATATTATTATTCTTCTATTTATTGTAGATAAGTTCACAAGGGAAAAGATATAACAAAAAAATCTCCACACCTAAACGTAGCCATTGTAGCTTTGTGGAAATAATTTGATTTGAGTTCCTTATTACGGGAAGGAACTAACTGACTCACTTTAAGTAAACTTTTCCAAATTCATGTATTGTCTAAAGAAACAGTCAATTCTGAAATTATGCAGATATTTACAGGATAACAGGAAAATGAAGAGAAATTTTTCAAAAATCAATGGTAGTTAAAAGAAGAAATTTAACAGCTATCTTGAAATGGATTCATAATATAATTAAGGGACACTCGTAAATACCAAACTACATCTTCCTTATATTTCAATATTAGCCATAAATCAGTATTTCTCTGATTCTTATCTTGAAATTAAAGTCTGCCTCTTTTTCTTTTGTTCCACCTTAAGCCAATTCATTCTATATTCTCGTCTAGCTAAAACCACCTGAACAATGGTCTTGCTGTTGTATGGAATCATCCGTCACTTTCTTTTTCTTAACTTTAACTTACCTTAGTGATGGCTTCTACTGTTTCCATTGTCATGATCTCTTTTGCTAATTCTACCTGGGAGCACCTCATTTAGGACCTTTAGAAACAGATCCACTGTTCATGATGGATCTCTATACAGAATAACATCAGGGCCATAATTCTGGTCTGTGCAAGGTTTTCTCATAGAATCTCTTCTCCCCTACCCAGAATCCACTCAAACACTTCCTATTCCATTCTGATACATGGGTTCTATGGTTTAAATGTCTTCTCTAAAACACAGTGAAAATCAATTGCCATCGTAACAATATTAAGGGGTAATTAAGGCATGAAGGCATTTCCTTCATGAATGGATTAATGTCACTATGGCAAAAGTGGATTAATTTTTGCCATTTTGATCTCATGTGCCCTTGTTTACCCTTCCTCTATGTCATGACACAATAAGAAGGCAGAAACTGTAACAACATATTGAATAAACTTCTATGTTTGAGCATTACACAATCTGTGGCATTTGGTTATACTGGTAGAAAAACTGAATAAAACAATACTAAACATGATTAAAGATTATTTTTGTTATCTTTGAATTAGATTAATAAAATGTTGCTTAATGATGTGAACTTTAAATGTAAAAACATAATATAATTTTTAATGCACTTACTAATAAGTAATGCCTGGAACACCTGTAATCCCAGCACTCAGGAAGCTGAGGCAGGAGGATCACTGAGAGTTTGAGGCCATCTTGGGTCGCATAGTAAGCTCAAAGCTATCCTGAACTATATAGGGAAACCCTGTCTAAAAGAAGAAAAAAAGAACTATGCCTGTTTTAATTATTTTAGCTTAATATATTTTTGGATCCACTAAGGACTATGTAATAGATTATAATATTACAAGTTGCATGCAGTTGTCCTCCAATAACATAAGGTCAGAAAAATGAACTTATAAAATAAAGTAGACAAACTAAAACAAACCAAGAAATGTCAATAAACAAGATCAATGGCAGTGAAACAGAAGCTGAAAATGCCAGTGATTTTGAATTGAATGTCTACCTTTTATAACAAATTATACAAAGGAATGCAATGTTACTTTAGAGTTCAAAAAACAGTCATTTTCAGTGTACAAAGTAGAATTTCCTAGAAGTGTTCGCTGAAAATCATATACTTAACCCTGACAGGTGTTGAGTTCAATTCAGTAGGACTTTAAAGAGACCTGAGCAAAACTGCCATCCAAATTTGAGAAACATGGTGAGTGGTGCTAACTTCTGTCTTTTTTGTTTTTTTCTAGCATCTGTACTTTAACAGAGCTAAGCAAAAGTATGCTATTTATATGTAACTTCAGCTGAGTGTAATTGACACCACCACTCTTTACAGTTACCAAAACCAGTACTTTTTTAAGCTACTCAAGTCCTACATCAGAACAAAGATCATGCAAACAATCTTTCCTTAACCTCCTCATCCAAGGTAGGCAATCTCCTCTTCCAGTCTGTGAACTGTATCATAACACTTCCTGAGTACAATAAATATTTGCCAGCAGAAGACACTTAGAGATATTCATTATTAACAATGAATGGGTAGAAATATGCTTCTATGCCTTTAATGTGAGTGAATTATAATCTGAATATCTTGTTGAAATGTCGCTGATAGTTTAGCAGGTCTGAGTGGGCCTTGTGATCCTACCTGCCCACCAAGTCCCAGGAGGAAGTGATGCCCTCTGTTATTGTTTACATTTGAATAATGGAATAAACACCATATTCACATGAACAATTCAAAAATTTTGATGCTGGTTTCTCTCATATAGGACTAGATTAAAATTCACACGAATGTAATAAATTCTGAATCATGAGGAATCTTCTTTAGATATAAAACAATTGGAAGAATTGCAACAATTTTTGAAAAAATATATATTTGGTAAATTCATCTGTCTTTCAGAGTTGAATTTATTTAATTTGGGAAAAATACATGAAGTTTTTCACATGCTTAACAAATTGTCACAAACTGAGCAGCTTAAAGCAACACAAATTTGTCGTCAGTCTATTTGAGTCAGGCATCCAGGCAAATGCAGACTCAGGGTCTCATAAATAAAATCAATCCTTGGTTGGACTGCCTTGCTAACTAGAGCTTTGCTGCTTTTAAATCTCAGCTGATGACTGTCAGAAGTCAGCATCTGCAGCTGTAAGACTAAGGCCCCCATTCTTTTGCTGCTGTGAGAAAGGAGAGGAAACTCTCAACTCCTAGAGGCCTCCCATAAACCTTGCCATAAGGCCCCACGTGCTTCGAATCTTTTTGACTTCTGTCTCTGACCTTTATACTGATAGACCCATTTAGATAATCTCTCTTGTAATTAAAACAAAGTCAACTGATTAGCAACCTGATTATAGAAGGCATAGCTCATCACGTTTACAGGCTCATCCCTCAGGCAGAAAACAGAAAAGTGTATATATCAGGAGCAAAGAATCTTGGGGACTATGCTAAGATTCTACCTACCAGAGTTATTTATATCTATTTTGGAAGTTGTAACTTGAATCACCATCTCTTATAATCACACTTCTGATTCAGATATCATTGTACTGCATTAAATATTTCTAATAACCTTTCCAAAATGTAGTCAAGCTTATATTGTGGATAATTAAAGACATTTATTGATTTGTTTGTACTCAATGTATTTCAATATTAACTGGTTTTAAAATATAACTTTTTGGATCAGTTTTTAAGGTATTAGAGATTCTTATATGCATCATGCACAGTTTTCTCTAGGTCTTTATCAACATAATATCCATTGTCTCAACATTTTCTAAAGTTTGATAAATAGAAAAATCCAGTATAAAAATAATTCACATAATACTATACACTTCACAAAATATTTACATATTATCATAACAATGACATGGCTTTGGTATTATAATTCCATAATAAGGATGGGGAAACCAAACTCAAAGAGGTAACATGAATTCCTCAACATCCTCTATTTCATAAATGACTATAAGACCAAAAATATAATTCAAGATTTCTACTTCCAAGATTAGTGCTTCCAAGATCAGATATCTACGTAAAGCACTGCCATAGAATTGTATCACTGAATATAATGCCCATAGTAGCATTTAAAGGTGCACCCCATACCAGAAAATTTAAGTACTAACAGAATATGGTCCAGCAAAATAAATGTCATTCAAGTTGTTAAAAACTAACAATATGTGTTATGAACATGCAATGACTCATAAGCCACTTGATTAGGAGTAGCACTGAAAGGTCAAATAAAAAGTTAACTATCTTGCACTGGGAAAAATAGCATTATTAATTGTAACTCGCAATAGTTTTCACAAAATACAGTTTTTGTTTGCCTTGGAAAAGACAATGTGGTATATTATTGCATACATGAAATAAAAGAACATTTTTGGGTAGGTTTTTATTTACATCACCAATTGCATTGACTGATATTGATTTATTCAGATTATAATATCATTTAGATTCAGTTTCATTAGTTCATACATACAAGGAATCTTTCCCTTTCTTCTGCGTTTTCCATCTTATTAGAATATAGGTTCTCAGCAGGGCGTGGTGGCGCACACCTTTAATCCCAGCACTCGGAAGGCTGAGGTAGGAGGAGCGTGGTGAGTTCGAGGCTGGATTGGGCTATAATGCGAGCACAAGGCGGACCTGAGCTACACAGTGTGACCCTGCCTCAAAAAACCAGCGCTGGGAGTTTGACTCAGTGGCTTAAGCACCTGCCCTGGCAGTTGTGAAGTTGTGAGTTCAATACCCGGTGCAAAAAAAAAAAAGAAAAGAATATAGGTTCTCAAAGTACGTATTGAAGATTTTCCAGATTTCTCGAAATCTGTTGTGATTCACTCTTTTCATTCCTAATTGCATGGATTTGAGTTCTTTCTGTCTATCTGTCTTTCTGTCTTTCTTTCTTTCCTTTTGATAAAGTTGACTAAGGGTTTGTCAATTTTGGTTAATATTTCAAAGAGCCAACTCTTCAATGCATTGTTTCTTTGTATTGCTTTTATTATCTCCATTGCATTAATTACTGCTGTTATGTTTGTGATTTCCTCCCCATTGAGCTTTGGTCTTGACTTGTTCTTCTTCTAGAAGGTTGAGGTTCAACACTAGGTTGTCTATTTGAGCTCACTCTATTTTCCTGATATAGGAATTCACCACTATAAATTTCCCTCATAAAACAGCTTTCATTGTGTCCTATAAGTGTGGTATGTTGTATTGGTGTTATCATTTAATTATATAAACTCTCTAATTTCTACTTCAATTTTATCTGTGACCCATTGCTTGTTCTGGAGGGTGCTATTTAATTTCCACATGTTTATGAAGTTTTTGTGATTTCTTTTGCTACTGATTTTTAGTTTCATTGTACAGTGGTCTGATAATATGTATGGGATAATTTAAATTCATTTGACTTATTAAAGCATGTTCTATGAGCTAGAATGTGTTCTATGTTGGAGAACATCCCATGTTCAGCTGAAAAGAAGGTGGGACACTCTATAGACATCTAAGTCCATTTGTTCAAAAATTTGACTCAGTTCTGAAATTTCATTAATTTTTTTTGTCTAGTTGATCTGTCTATTTGTAAAAGTGAGGCATTAAGGTCTTCCGTACAATTGTATTAGTGTTTATTTGATTTTTCATGGCTGTTAATATTTCTTTTATATAGTTAGGTGCACTAGGATTTGGTTCATATATATTTATGATTGTTATCTCTCCCTCTTGGATTTTAGCCTTAACAAGGATGTAGTGACTTTTTTTTTCCTCTCTTAATCAGTTTTGGTTTGAAATCTACTTTGTCTGCAAATAGAATAACTACATCTGCTTTTTTCTAGGTTTCTGTCTCATGGAATATTGTATTTCATTCTTTGACTTTCTATGAGTTTCTTTTTGAATTAAATGTGTTTCTTGTATGCAGCGTATTATTGGGTCTTGCTTCTCGAGTCATTTTGTCAGTCTGTTTCTTTTGATTGGTGAATTTAGACCATTAATATTGATGACTATAACTGATATGTGTTGTTTTATCTTCCTTGTATTATTTTCCTATTGTTGATTGCCTTTCTTTTCCCTGTATAATTTTTTGCCTTGCCTGGTAGAATCTTTCTATTAGTGTTCTCAGAACTGTAGTCTTCATGATCTCTTTCTAAAATAACTTTCAGAATAATTTGAAGTGCTAGTTTGGTGGTCATGAAATTTCTTGGGTGATTTTTTTGTCATGGAAGTAACTTATTTCTCTATTGATTTTGAAAGATAGTTTTGCAAAGTACACCAATTTGGGTTAGAGGTTGTTTTCTTTTAAGGCTTAAGATACTTCATTCCATGCTCCCCTTTTCTTAAGGATTTGTGTTGAGAAGTCTGATGTGATTCTGATAGGCTTTCCTTTATACGTAATTTGTTTGTTTTCTCTAACAGCTTTTAATATTCTGTTCTTGCATTGAATTTCTGGAATCTTGATTATTATATTCCTTGGTATAGATTTATTTCAGTCATGGCTAATTGGAGTTGTACTTGCCTCACTTAGCTGTTAAATTCTTTTTTCCCTGCTTGGAAGTTTTTCCCCACAACTTCTGTGAACAAGATTTTTGTTTGTTTGTTTATTTGTTTGTTTTTAATGTCTTTTACACTGTCTCCTGCTTTTTCATTGACTCAGATCTTATTTTTTTTCTTGACATCATTTAGCAGCTACTGGAATGATTTCTCCTGGTCCCTTGATATTTTTAAGAAACCTTTCTTTTCATGATTGCTAAGCACAATCCTGTCTTCTATGTTTGCCATTCCATCCACACATTGACTCATTCTACTGCATATACTTTCAAAGGAATTTTTAATCTCCTAGATATCTGTTTGAATTTGTTTCACGAATTCCATTTCTTTCTTATGTTCTGTTTTCACAATTTGCATCATTTTTCTAAACTCCTCTATTAATTTTTCATCAGGATCTGCTCTAAGAACACTAAGCATGCTCTTTGTTATTCTCACTATCTCTGCAGTTATCCAAGAAATTATTTCTGATTTGCTTTTTTCTAGAATCTCATTCATTTGCTTTATTACTTTTGCTGTTACCACTTTAAAGAGTCCAGGTTGGTGACTTTTGAATTGCTCCACCTCATTGCCCCCCGGGCTTACTTTTGCTAAATTAGAAATCTAAGCTTGCATCTTGTTTAAGTGTCTTCTCATATTCTATTTTTTCTTTCTTTCTTTTTTCTTTTTTTTTCAGTTTAAGTCCTAGGTTAATGCTTATAAATTGCTTATGATGAGTAACTTTATTGCTAGCATCTAGAACTCTTAATAATTGATTGCTTCTCAGAGATGTCTTCCAGGTGTAGCTGGATTTTGAGTTTTAAAAATATTGCAAGATCCTACCTCTTCTATTTATTAGAGATGACAATTTGCTGCCTGCTTTGTCCAGCCTCTGGTTCTTTGCCACTGATCCATATTATTTATGACCCATAGGCAATCTCAGCCTTCATATACCAGGAAGAACAACTGACTACAACAATTATGTCATCTAGTAAAAGTAGAACAATCAACAATAACAATGGCATCAAACACAACCTAGAAAATGACGAATAGTAGTAACTATTTTTAACAGTGCAAACTAGATTTGTGGTTATATAACAAAATATAAAACAAATCAAAATTGTATATCATAAATGAACCCACAATGTGCCAATTTTACTCTAGGGAAAAAATTTAAAAGGGCTTGGTCAGGAGGAATAGGGAAATGGAAGAAGAACGATTAGAAAGAAAGCTGGAAGACAAAAGAGGATTAGGTAAACTTTGGGAAACTGGTGATAAAGACAGGAGAGAAACAGAAGGAAGAAATAAAAGCAAGAACAGAATAAAACAACAAAGAAAAATGAGAAACAGAGCCAGGTGTGGTGGCACATGCCTGTAATTCCAGAGCTCAGGAGGGTGAGGCAAGAAGATCACTGCAAGTTGAAGACCACCCTGGGCTACAAAGTGAGTTCAAGGCTAGCCTGAACTGCACAGTGAGACCCAGTCTCAAAAAGATCAACAACAAAAACAACAACAAAATAAACAACAAACATCTAGAAACTATTTCACATTCATATAAAAATAAAAACAAACAAGAAAATAAAAGCTAAACAAAAATAAAAAGAAATAAAAAATTTAAAAAAAGAAAAAAGTGCACTTGAAGGTCCTTTTCTGCTCTCAGTGATAGATGATGTGGGCAGACAGAATCTGGATCCTAGTTGATTATCAGCAAGCAAGCTGTGGGCTAGTAGATAACACCACCAGCCTGTTCCTGAAGTTCAGGCTGGTTTCCGGTTGTAAGGCTGGAACTCAGTTTATTCAGTCTGTAACACTCTGTGTGCCTCCTATCAGTTTGAACTCCGCTCCCTGACCTCTTGACAACTTGTATTCAGCAACCCATCTTGACACCGGGAGGTCCTACCTGGAGCCAGCCCATAGCTGTTCTGAGTTCTGAGCTCAGTTGGCCCTTCTCTAAGGAGTCTACTTACCAATCACCTTTTCCTGAGGGACATCTAAACCTAAATAAGTTAACGGTCACTGTAATCCACTGTGTCCACTGCTCCATTCCACTGGTGTGATTTCTCCATGGAGGCCCCTGAGGTCGCCGGTAGTCATCCTGTGACTGCAGGTTTGAGATGCCCCTCCCCCACAGTGAGTATGGGCTCAGGGAGAAAGCATCACCTCCTTCATCTTTCTTTGCTGAAATCTTTTATCACTCTCCCCATGGGTTCAATTCTAGCTTCAGATCATCCCTGTGTCCCAGGGACCCACTTCCTTCCTTCTTCTCTTCCTCATGTTCTTGTATTCTAGCATCTGGACACCAAATCTCAGAAAGGCTCTTTTCTTACTTCTGTTCACTCCATTATCTTCCCAGAAGCCTAAAATGAGCAGTTTTTTTAAAAAAAGAAAAATAAATGAAGAATATATGTGGGTAATTATAATGGGTTTACACATATATAAGTAATATGTATACAAGTATTTTATAAATATAGTATTCACTCATATTATTTAGTATAAAATATATTTTTAATATGATGATTAAATTTACAACTTCTAAAACAGATATAAATATATTTTATTTATTTTTAATAAGATCAGTTTATTACTAAAGTTATTTATAAGCCCCAAGTATTATTATGTAAATCTAAAAATAAAAATACATAAATTAACTTTTGAATAATTCTTTTAAAGAATAGTAACTATTGAAATATATTTCTTAAAATTTTTCTATTTGCTAATGTTCATAATAAAATGTTGGAACAATTACAGGGGAGAAGTAGAATGATGTGATAGCAGAGAGACAAGTTTCCTATGGGCTTAGCATTTGTTGAAGGGCTAAACAGGAATGTTAGTAAAACAAAACAACTTTCCGTGATGGAATTGTGTGCCACACTTTGTATTTTGAATTATACTCTATGATCTATAAGAAAATATTAAGTTGTTATGCTCAAATTGGGTGAATTGATTGATTTAATCTTTTTTGACAGTACACTTTCCTATGTGCAGGCTGTACTTCTCATATGTGGATACTAACTCCATAATGAAAAGAGATATACATGCCATGATCACAGTGACCACATATGTAGGGAATGAAGTCCAGTAAAACAGTAAACTAAGGGTAATGTTCAAGTATTAGGAAAACAATACAGAGAGTTCTGTAAACACCTAGGGTGGACATGGATATTTCGGGGGGGGGGGTGATCTTATATAGCAGTCCAGGTAAGAAGAAAAGTTCATAAAGAATATCAATAATCTACTGAGAAAAGGTACATCCCCAAATGAACTGTTGCATGCCTAAGTGCATTAATCACTAAATAACTCAGTGTTATTTTATTTGGTGGGGTACAGTAGTGTCAGAAACAAAAGGATTCCACAGAACATAAAACAATATCACAGTTACAAAGTACTTAATAAAGTGAAATAATGTGATTGCTAGTGAGTACTATTTATTTTCCAGCATTGAGACTTGATTGTTGAAAATTCCACATAGCCTGACCCAAAGTTTAAAATCACCACAGTAATTCTATCTTTCATTCTGATCTCTCAAGGTAATCTTTCTTCTGTTTTTCTGAATGGATCAAATAAGTCAGACCACCCCAGTGAAGTCTAATTAGGGATGCACTTTTATATTTATCTAGGGAAAAATGTGTCCTGAGCTAATGAGGCATTGCTGGAAAAATAGAACTAGCTGTAAGCAGTCTTCATGAGAAGAGAACAACATTTCAGCAGTCTAATTCAAAGACTGCTTATATCTTTGAGAAATGTTTTGTCTCTTCAACTTCTCACACTTAAACTAAATTTCACTCAAAAGTGAAAACATTAAAAGGATACTTTAAATTTCTATTATGAGAAAGAAACAGGTAACATTCTTCCTTAAAAAGTCAGTAATATTACTTCTTCAGAAATAAAATTCCTCAAAAATTTCAAATTTCATTAGATTATACAGCAAATGAAAATAAAATCATGTTAAAAACTGAAGACAGCATCCTTAACATATGGATTATACTATGTTTTTGTATATAGAGAAAGAAAGATTTTGTAAAGATTGGATATTGCTTCAAGTTATATTATAATTTAAGTTGTATTAACTAGGTCAGACTATGCTGGATAATATTTAATGCTCTGAAACACTGATTTATTTGCAGCATCTTAACTATGAATAGTAACCTCAACCTGTACTGGATGGAGATCGAATTATAACTAACCAAACCCCTATGCTCCTCATGGAGGTGACTTTCAGGTACAGGGTTTACTTTGGGTTCCACTACTCCCTGTGAAATAATCCCAAGTATCCTGTTTGCTCAGAGACCATAGTCTCCCTTTCTTTAGACTGCTGTCTTAGGTCCCTACTAATGCTTTCTGTAATCACTGCCTATATATCCTTCCTGCATGTGAATCTGTTATAGTGCATGGTAAAGATAATGATGATTTCCAGATTCCTTTAGCTTATCTTTTATCTGGGATTTTCATTGTCTTAATACATGAAATGAAACACATTTGTCTTTTTCTACACATCTGGTTGTTAGAATTCAGTAATACTGGTCATGTGAAATTTAAAATTATTATTGTATTGTTTATTATATGACTTTGCTTTTCAATACTTTGTATCTATGTATTTCAATCTGTGTGTATTTTGTATAGTTACATCTGTTCTATTGTTTCATGTTGAGTCTTATCAACGAGGTACTTATTTCCACCAAGGATAAGTTTGTGGTTTGATTAATCTTTTCTATATTTATTT
Source organism: Dasyprocta punctata (assembly GCA_004363535.1). Classification (NCBI taxonomy): domain Eukaryota; kingdom Metazoa; phylum Chordata; class Mammalia; order Rodentia; family Dasyproctidae; genus Dasyprocta; species Dasyprocta punctata. The sequence continues at coordinate 91,375 of RJWM01002842.1, forward strand.
CATTGCTTTATGACTTTATCTACTTAGTTCAGTTTTGTTTTGTTTGTTTTCTTTTTTGAAACAGGGTTTTGCTCTGTAATTCAGGCTGGTCTTGGACTCGCTATATAGCATAGGCCGGCCACACCAATCTTGCCTCAGTCTCCTAAGTGCTGGAATTACAGGCACACTCCACCATGTCCTGCTTAGTTTTATCTTTATTTTTTGTTTTCTTTGTGTTTCAATGAGTTTCCTCTATTGTGCTATTTTCCAATTTCTTTTTGAATTGTTTAATTCGTCTCTTTATCTTTTTAGGTATTTTAAATATAATTATGATTATTATTTCCATGTAAGCATGGTTAGCTATGTCTCAAAGAATGAAGTAAATGTCTTTAAATACCAAATAATTTTGAATATTTATTTTTAAAATTTCTTTATGTTTTCTTTTCTTATTAATAACACAGTTTAAAGCTATCACTTAAGTATTAATTTTTCAATTTGTTATAATTTAGGTAGCAAGGAGAATCTACAGTGTGATTTTCAAGAATTTAAAGAAGCTCATTTTACAACTGAATGCATGCTCTATTTTAAAACTTTTTATTATAGGTATTTCTCTGCCCTGTTTTTTTTTTTTTTTTTACAATTTCAATTTGAAAATATTTTGTTTTATTAACAAATATAATTTTTCTACATTATCTTTAGGAATACTTCTTATTTTAATGAATATTCTGTGTCTTCACTTTTTCTAATTTTAAGAAGTTAATATTCCTACTGCAGTCCTCTATATATCTGGGTTTTTTACAGTGGTTTCTAAAACAAATCACCCCATATGGTTGGAGGCTTAAAGATCAAATAGGTTAGTTATATTACAGTTCTGGGGATCAAAACTCTCAAACATGTATATGGTACCAAATCAAAGTGATAGCAGAGTCTCACTGTGAGGGCTGAAATGCTTCCTTTCTGCCCAGCTATGTTCCTTACAATCCTTGCCTGCTGGCCACTTCTTCAAAGCTAGGAAGAAGCACAGTCTCTCCAACTATCTCTCTGCTCTTCTCTGAACATTTGGACCCACTCAGATAATGTAAAACAATCTCCCCATCTCAAAACCCTTAATTTAATCATATCAGCAAAGGTATATTTTTTTCTATCAGTTGCTTAGCATTTTCTTTTGTTTGTCCTATCTTCTGACATCTGGAAGACTCTCTCAATCTTCAAATTCACTAAATTTGTTCTTTGGCTACCTTTATTTTCTGATTATTTTATTAAACATTTTAGTGATTATTTTATAGCTTATGACATTCTCATTTAATTTCTTTGATGGCTACAATATCAACAGTTTGAATGACAGTGCCCTAAATGTATCAACTAAAAGAGACACTGTTAAAGTAGATCAAAATATAAGATCTGTGTATATATATATAGTCAATAAAAATGCACATTAAAAGCTCATATATTAAAAGTAAATTTATGAAATACAATAAATCATGCTGATGCTTATCAAAATAAAATGGAAGTAGCTATATTAATTTCAGATAAAACTGACTGCAAAGCAAGGATATCTAAGGGGTAAGGAGAGTACTACTTAATGATAAAGGGTTTAATTCTCCAAGAAGATACAAGAATTCTTAACAGGTATGAACTTAATTAGAGAGCAACAAAATAGATGAGCCAAGAAATAAAAATTAAAAAGTCCTGTGAAGTGAAATAGATGAATAAGCTATTATAGATTTCTCCATTCCTCTATCAGAAATGGGTAGGTCCAGAAAACAGGATGGAAGACTAGTTAGGTCATCAATGAACTCAGCAATCCCAGCAGTCAATTGGATATCGTGGACTTGCATATAGTACTTTTTCCAACAACAGAGTATATATTATTTCAAGCTTACATGGACTATTCAGCATGATAGACCACATACTGTACCATAAAGCACACCATAAAACAGAATATATAGTATTAATCTTAAACTACAATGCAAATCAGTAATAGTAAGATAGCCAGAGAATCCCGGAATGCATGGAGAATAAGCAGAACATTTCCAAATTTCTAAAAATAAAAAAATTTCAGAGGATATTGAAAAAAAAATTTGGAAAAATGAAAATGAAGGCAAAACTTAAGAAAATTTGTGGGATACAACAAAAACAAGACTTAGAAGGTATCCTATAACTTTGAATGCATGTTCTAGGAAAAAAGATATAAAATAAATTAAAATTCCACTTAGGAAACTAAAACAAAAAATATGAATTTAAAGTAGGAGGAAGGAAGAAAAAATAAAACTTAAAGTAGAAGTCAATGGAACTGAAAATAAGAAATCAATAGAGAAAATCCATGAAACCAAAAGCTAGTTCCTTGAAAGATCAATAAAATCAATAGGCTTCTAGCCATGTGCTTGAGAGAGAGAGAGAGAGACAGAGAGAGACAGAGAGAGACAGAGAGAGAGAGGAATTTAAAAACATGAGGCTGGGATGATGGTACACACCTGTAATCTCAATATTTTTGGAGGTTATGACAGTAAGTTCCAAATTCGAGCCCATCCTGAGCAATTTCATGATTTATTGATGCATATTTCAAAATAAAATAAAATGAAATAAGATAAAACAGAATAAAAGACTTTGTTGTATCTCAGTGCAAAGGCCCTGGGTTCAGAAAGTCAAGATGGCACACTGTTACAGATTCTGTGACTATTAAAAAGATAGTAAAGGACCATACTGAACAACTCCATGCCCACAAATGTGATAATTGAAAGTGAACTGACTTCTTCAGATATACGATCTGCTAAAACTCAAACAAGAAGAAACAGTATCATCTAACAACTCCTGTTCTAAGAGGAAATTCTTCTGGTTTTACCTGGTAAAATTAGATAACACTGTCATAGGTGGTTTTCTTCAATTATAGTTCAAGTTCCCTAGGTGTAGAAGAGGGAGAGCTACAGTCTGTACCTTTATCGTCACTCCTGTTGAGTTTTTGGTTCTTCTGGCATTAGCCATCCCAACCTCCAATAGTTACTGATTCCTGTCCTAAGAAGGCCATGATAATCTAAAGCAATGCAGAAGAGGGGAAGGAGAACGAAGTTGTCCTCTAACTTATTCCTTAGCTGTGCTTTCAGTCACTGTCTTTGCCTGACTGTAGCTGCCCCTCTGGGCCACAAATAGTCCTCAGTCTTCCCAAAAAAGTCACAGGTTCTTTTTTGTTTTAAGTTCCTAAAATCCATGGTTCTCTTTTTACTGTAGCTTCTAGATACCATGGTGTTCTGGTTTGTGTCTAAATGTTCCTCTATAGGTTCATGCAATCATAGATGGAGCTTTTTCACAAGTGGTTGAATCTAGAATGTGTGTTTTATGCATGGTGGAATGCTAGGATTAAGGGTGGGTGATTACTAAATCAGTCCACTGATTGGTTTGTTACTGCCCCCATTCTGGTAGACTGGATACATTATGAGGGATAAAAAGAAGATTGCCTTGCCCTTTGATTGTTTTGCTATCTTCTGTGTGCTAGGAACTGTTTCTCCTCTGCCACCTGTTTTGGCATCAGTCAAAAATGGACTCAAACTTCTACAAACTGTGAGCTAAATAAATGTTTCCCCCTTTAATTTGAGTGTTGGGTATTTTGTCATAGCGATGAAAGAAAAGTAACTAAAAAAAAAAGAGTAATGGTATTAAATCTCCAACCTGATAAGAATATGAAACCTATTTGCAGAATGGAGTTTATATTAGCTTCAGACACTGGATAATTATTGGTTTAATTCTATCATGGTATCCTGTTTTACACATTCCAGTTGCCTCAGTCTGTTTTCTGATGCTGTAACAGAATACTAAAGACTGTGTCATTTATAAAGAAAAGGCATTTACCTCTCACAATTCAAGAAGCTGGGAAGTCTAAGATTAAAGGGTCACATCCAATGTGATAAGGACCTTCTTGTAACACAGAAGAGCATAACACATGGTGAGAGAATGTGGGTGAGGGAGAAGGAAAAGCATGTGCATAAAAGAGACATCTAGCTTTTATCACTCCCTCAATGTGGTAGATTAATGAATAGTAGACTTGTCATTTTTTATGCCTAGATCTTGTAACTTGAACAACTACTTCTAAAATAACAATATGTAATATATTAACTAGGATTGATTTCTTACTGGTTTTTTTTGTTGTTGTTGCTGTTTTGAAATTCTGTATTATTTCTACCCTTTTTTCTATTTTGCTTTTTAAAATTAAAAAACAAAATGAATAGTCGACTTGTAATACCCAGCTGAACTGAGTCAGTGTGGTGCTGGGTGTGGAAGGCCCACCTGAGGACTGTTGACAACAGCATAAATGGAGAACTGGAGGGGAAGACGGTGTGCTGTTTAGTCTCCTGGAGAAGCTTGTCACTCTGGTTTTCCTGATGTGAACTCAACTGTTTTCATCGTCGGAGGAGCTCATGTCCTTGCTATCACTGAGGATGGCTCTGGTTCTCTTTGGGGGAGCTCTGTTCCTTACTTTGAGTGTCACTTCCTGGCTCCAGTGCAGATCCCTCAGCCTGCTGGCACAGATCCTTCATCAAGATGACGCAGACTTTTTAGCTTCCACCACTGACATTTGGGCCTTCCCAGTGCAGATCCTTGATACAGACTTGCATGAGACATTGTCATGGCCTGTAGATCTACAGTTAGACTCGTGGAGGATATTGCTGTGAGATCCAGACTCTCAGCTGGATTCTTTGGCTCCCTAGTGTGTGGACAGATCTTCTGTACTCTTTTGAATTTGACTCTTTGGGTGAATATTACAAAATAATCCTATAAATTGTGTGTCCTGTATTAAATATTTTCCCTTATAAACTCTGACTACAACACTAAATAACTAACACATTCTGGCAATGACCTCACTAATCCGTTTTCAAGAGTGCAGCCCTCATGACCAAAACATATCTTAAACATTTCCTCTTCCAATAGCATCAAAGCAATAAGTAAATTTCAACACGAGTTTTGGAGGAGTGATTCAAATAACAGCATGAGCTTCCCCTGGAGCCAGACCTATTAGATATGTGACCCAATGTGCCTAGTAGGTTTAAAGGAAAATATGCTGCCAGCCTTCTAGAAACTCTTATAATTTTCCAGCAAATACTCTGTTTCTATTTCCTTTTCCCCATCTTCAATATGAATGCAATGTCCAGAAAAATTTCATCAATTTTGTAATCAGGAAGGGAAAACCAAAGGCACTACAGCATCTAATCTTTATATTGTTGACCTCTTGAACCAGGTTATGTCAACCCACCTCAGGATCTCTTTTGATGTAACAAATTTTGTTATGCTGATGACAATCGTGGGCTTCCATTACCTGAAACCTGAAAATTGCAGCTTCCTGTTTTATATAAGAGCTTTCTAGGAGAAAGGAACCAATATTTAGGAAATAAGTCTGATTTGCAATGTAATTGTGCCAGAAACTCTACATAAATCCTTCTAGTTAACACTTTACAGAAAGCCCATATGAAGTGAAACAATTTCCATCTTTTCAATTAGAAAACTGAAGCTAAGGAAAGGGAAATAACCTTTCTGCAAGCTCAAATTTAAATATAGGTCACCTTTTCTATCATCATATTACCTGCCCAATCTATATTCATGTGTAATGCTTAAGTGGATCTCTTTGAGGGATCAATACATCCACAATGACATTTAACTTCCTTCTTTTTCCTCAGGACATTTGTTTTTGTTTATGGCATTCCTTTTGATATTTATTGCCCTAAAATCTTTTCATTCTAGAGGATTTTAGTATTGAGTACATGAGTCAAACCCCTTTGAGTGGGTACAATCTTCAATACTTACCAGCAGATAACTGTATTAGCGTTTAGTTCAAAGAGTGGGCCACAAGCAAGACACTTGGTGATGGTTCTGAAAAGAGAGGTTAAAATGTCCAAAGACAAACTGTCCCCTGAGCTATTCAAAAACAGGCCCCAGGGATAATATTAGTCTTCTTAACATCTGTGAAGGAATTAAAATTGAAACACAGGCCAGTGACCTCATACCAGGGAAGTGAGAGAACACACAACCAAAGAAATTTATGCAACAAAAAAGATGCTGTCATGCTTTTGTTTTAAATCCACTCTGTGTATGTAAGAGAAGCAGAGTTTGTTGTGGGAGCTGACAAGGAGCAGTGGCAGATCTGAAGACAAAGTCATCCTATAGCAAAAGCATTAATCAAAGAACTCACAGTGTTATATAGCTTTGAACTACAGGGAATAATGAATCTGTGTCTGGATTTGTTTTGAACAAGAAGAACACTTAAAGGGATGGTAAATAGGCTTTGTTTTGAGTGTTTCAGCTTTGTGCCTAGATCAAATCAAGTAATTATTCTTTATAAAATATTGCAATCTATTTTTAATAAGTTACAGAATATTCTTATTTTGTGCAGAGGTTATTCGTGGTTATTGCTGCTTTAAACAATGAAGTATGCAAATTTGACCACAAAAGACCTTAATAATTAACTCACAGACAGTCAAAAAATTTTACCTCTGGTAAGGACCATGGAGATCACAGAGTTCAAGTTCAGTTCTTTAGAGATGAATAAACTTGGATCTATGAAGGTTAAGTGACTTTGTCCAAAGTTACAGTGTTCATGTGTGACTACACTGGGATTAGAACCAAAAACTCTTTGAAATGTTTCACTGCAATTCTATCACTCTATGAAACTTGCATAGGACAAAATGCCAACAAGCACACTAAAAGACCCAATCCTAAAAGACAACCCTAAATTAATTTTCCATTTTCTTTCATGTTATAAAAATTCACAAATTTTCCTCAAGTTTTAAATTTTGGGGTGATCAGCATTATAATCACACACACACACACACACACACACACACACACACACACACACCTCTGTCATTCCTCAAACACATGCCAAGATGTTTTTGGTGAATTTATACATATATATTGGTATAAAACATAAGCAAAGAATATTTCAGTAGATTTATTTACTCAGGATTTTGATCTATTAAAATACTTGGGTTCTCTTTAGAGATTACAAACTCTATAGATTTGTATACATTATAAATAACATATACATACTTTAATACTTCCATTAAGGGAGAATAGTAAATCATAACTGCTTTGAAACTGGACTTTAATATCTGTGCCAAATAAATACCCCTATTATCTTGCTTTTTCTGAAATTGTCCTTTATCATTTTCTTTGCTGTCATAGTCACATAAAACATGAGCTTTAAAAAGTAGTTTTAAAAAGTCATTGAATAAATATATCTACCAAACATTTTCCACATTGCCTTGTTATTATAATCTTTATTTTCAGTCTGAAAAAAAGATGCCTTTAGACATTTTTTTTTTTTGCTCAAGCCTCTATTTTCTTTGAGCAAAGGCTATGAGGTGGGGACTGACCGCACACCTCCTCCTGGTGGAATTTTAGACACAAAACAAAGTTTACTGGGTCAGTGGAGGTGTACAAGAGGACTGCCCGCCACACTCTTCTCACTGGCAAATACTGATTACCCTTGCTAATAAGAATAATAGCAAGAACTAGCATTTATGGGTGCATTATACATTAAAAAGAACTTCCCGTATGTTTTCTCATTTGACATTCACAATAATTCCTTTAGGGAAATGCTATTCTCATGTTCAGATTAAGAAAATAGAGTTATCTCATAATTTGTTATTGTATGTATAAATAGTTTATCTATAAATTAGTTGTTCCTATTGCTTTCAGGATCACTGTAACTAGAATTTATTGGATCTTCCTATATGTGTTAATACAAATAATCTGTTTAAAAATGGTTTTTATTTTTCATATGAACAAACAGCAAATATAAGTCATTTGTCCAAATTCACCCAGCTGGTAAGTGGAGCTGTATTTGAAATCAGTTTGAGTACATAGCCATTCCTTAAAAGTGAAGAACAGGAAACAATGACAGCAACCAAAAATTATAGTTGTTGCTAATACAGTTGTTTTTGATCATAGATTTTGACCCAGGGATTTCCTTCAGGCAACGAAGTTGGTAGGTTAAATAACCTCTCTTTTTTGATTGTGTCAAGATGGAAGGAGGGATGAAAAGGTTTCCAAAAAAACATGTCACTGAAGTTGAAAGCCAAAAGAATTTTTCTTTGATTATCTAATGTTCATGGGCATGCTGTGAGTTGGGGATGTAGTGCATTGTCTTTCTTGAGCTGCCTCCAAGATTGCTCTGTCTTGCTAGAAGCTGATCTCAGTGACTTGCCTCTCCACGTTTCCTTACCTCTTCTCTTCTCCTTGTGCACAAGAAAGCTACTGGGGTGTTTTCTATCCACACATCCTTTGTTCTATCATATATGTCCTTCTGTTAGAGGCCACCTGGCCAGTAGCCCTCTCAGCATTCTGACAACTGTTCCTTCTTCTCATATCTGGAAAAAAGAACTTCTATTTGCTGTGTGCCTAGGAACACTACTCAGCTCCTTGTTGGGTTTCCTAGAGTCTGTACTTTGCACACCTCCTTCTGGTGGAATTTCAGACACAAGACAAAGTTTACTGAGCCAGTTGAGGCATGATTGATGCTGCCTACCAAACTCTTCTCACTGGCAAGTACTGATTGCCAAAGGAAAAGGATCCATGCTAATAAGAATAGCAAGAACTAGCATTTATGGGTGTGTTATACATTAAGAAGAACTCCCCATATGTTTTCTCATTTGGTATTCACAACAGTTCCTTAAGGGAAATGCTAAAACTCCCCTTAGCTGTCCTATCCTTCAGGTCACAAATCGCCAAAGTAACTCATCTTCTGCAGATGTTACTTGTTAATAATGTAGGGCTGTTTGTTTGATTTCTGAGCAGGACAAATGTAACCACATGCAACAGGAAAGTGGTTCACGGTCAGCTTTCCAAATACATTGTAATTAAGTACTTGCACTTTTAGTCACTGTGTGGGATATTCCACATATTGCATTTAATTTAGGCCTGTCAAATTTCTCTAACAAAATCGATAGACTTTTCCAACAGTTAATTCCCTACACTACAACCATTTATGTCAACATTCACATTGTCTACACAGCAAAAACATTTAATAGTTACCACAAGTGTCATGGGCCACGTATTCTTTATCTATCTCTGTTTTAGTTCCTCAACCTCGGTTCTACTTCTCCTAGTCTACTTAATGACTATATAATTTTCTTTGAAGTAGACATTACGCGTATCATATGACATAACCAGACTGCCTAATTTTAAATAATGGTTGGCTGTTAAAATCAGGAAATTTGCCTTGGATACTATGTTATGATATTTAATACATAAATAATAGGTTCATTTTGTTTTTTAACATTTCTGCCATCTTTAGCAAGAGATGAATCCTATCTTTTTAATCATCCAGGATAAAAAGACACAAGAAATTTTAGTGCACAGCATGATGCATGAGATTTCCAAGTAACAGGTTTTTTAAAATGTGATTCAAGGTGGGTTCTGCTACACATTTTTTCCGAATATGGTTCTCTTTTAAAGGACAGATATAGAGATATGGAATCTGCCTCCTTTGATATGAATCACTAAGATAAATATCATTGCCAATAGAATAGAATAGAATAGAATAGAATAGAATAGAATAGAATAGAATAGGATAGAATAGAATATATTCTACTTCACTTGTCTGAAATGAGTACTTTAAAATTGAATTTGACAAAAAGCAAAAAAAATGGAAGACTCATGCAAGAATATTTTGTAGACATATACTGCTTTTAAAGTGGGTAGTTAAGAATGACTAGATTTCTTGAACTTCACCGTACATTGGATTAAGCTTCGTCACATTTAAAATTAATTGGTGATCAATCACTGATCAATTTAGTATTTTTACATAGCATACCCAGGTAGTAATTGTAGTGGTTGGTACACTGTCTACTTGAGAAGTTTAGAAGCTTAAACTAAGTGACTCAACAGGAGGCCAGGGTCCTTACTTTGTAAACATCCTGATCCTGTTCAACAGGAGGGCACGGAGATTACGTGAGTGCTACACCCACCCTAAAGTGGTTGGACTGCAGATGACGTAAAGGAGTAGAAGAGACTTGCTCTCCTCCCTTTTTTGCTTTTGTTGCTTTTGCTGTCTTCTGCCACCTTGAACAGTTGCCTCTGTGCCATGCCATTCTGTAGTGGAGTCAGCTGATTGTAGACTGAAACTTACAAAAACTGTGGGTAAATAAACCTTTCCTTCCTTAATTTTGGGTGTTGGGTATTTTGTCTCAGCAATGAGAGAAAAGTAAACAAGACAGAAATCTTGTTTTTCCCTAAGTTTTATGGAGAAAAGGTAAAACAAAATTTTCATAACAAGATAACAGAAGAATAACAATAGTTATTATATTGCATATTATTACCTTTTAAGTAGTTACACAGAGCACAAGATATGGGCATCAGGCCAAAGATACAGCTCAGCAGCACAGCACCTACCTAGCAAGCACAAGGTTGTGAGTTCTATTCCTGGTACCAAAAAAAGAAATAATAAGGTATGACATAAATAATTCTCCAATTGATATAAACACAAACTTTCCTCCTCTATGAACTAAGAGACACTAATAGTATAACTAACTTGCATTTTTTTCTCTTTTCCCTTCCTTCCTTTCCACTTGCCCCATCCTAATTCCTTTTTCCTTTTTAAACATTTCTTCCCATTTCAACATATCTATTGTACATTTTAGGCCTCATTTACTCCTTCAGTTTCTTATACTAGTGAGATAATATGATGTTTACACATGTGAGTCTGATTTATTTCACTTATGAATATGGTCTCAAATTTTATTCATTTACCTAAAAATACTCAAGTTTATCCTTCTTTATGGATGAATAGTACTCCATTGTATAGAAATACCACATCTTTTTTATCTGTTCCCCATTTGGGTTGTTTCCAGGATTTAGTTATTACAAATTGTGCTGCTATAAACAAGAATATGCATATATCACTGTGGTATGATATTTTTCATTCTTCTGGAAGATACCCAGAAGGGGAATACCTGGGTTGAATGGGATCTTTAATCATAGCTTTTTGAGGTATCTCCATACTGAATTCTTCAAAAGTTGCACCAGTCTACACTCTCACCAACAGTGGGGAAGTGTGCCATTTTTTCCACAGCCCCACCATTAATTGTTATTGGTTGATTTATTAATGATAACCATTCTTTCTGGAGTGAGATGGAATATTAGTGTTGCTTTAATTTGCATCTCTAGAATGACCAGTGATGTTGAACATTTTTTCATCTATTTGTTTACCATTTGTATTTCTTCATCTGAGAAGTGTATTCATCTCAGATGCTCATTTTTGTATTGGGTCTTTGAATTTGGGGTCTCTAATTTTTTTCAACTTTTTGTAAATTCTAGATAGAAATTCTTTGTCTGAGGGACAATTGGCTAAATATTTTTCCCAATTCATAGAATGTATTTTTACTCTGCTGGTGATTTCTTGTGATGTGAAAAAACTTTTTAATAAGAGGAGGTCCCAGTTGTTGATTCTTTGAAGTATTTCCTGTGCAGTTTAAGTTTTGTTCATGAGCTCTCTGCTACACCTATGTCTTTAAGATCTCTACCTAATTTGTCTTCCAGTAAATTTAGTGTTTCTACTTTAATATTTAGATCTTGAGCTGGGTGTGGTGGCACACACCTGTAATCTCAGCACTCAAGAGGCTGAGGCAGGAGGATTGTTGTGAGTTCTAGGCCACAAAGAGAGTTCAAGGCCAGCCTGAACTGCATAGCAAGACCCTGTCTCAAAAAGACCAAAAACAAAACAAAACAAAAATAGATCTTTGATTCATTTTGACTTTAGTTTAGTGCATAGTGATAGACATGGGTCTAGTTTTAGTGTTTGCCATGTAGAAAGCCAGTTTTTCTGGCACCATTTATTAAAGAGGCTTTCTTACGGTGAACATGTTTGGCCACTTTGCAAAAGATGAGGTGGTTGAGTGTGTTTGGAGTTGCGTTTGCATCTTCTAACCTACTCCGCTGGTCCTCAAGTCTGTTTTATTTATTTATTTATTTATTTATTTATTTATTCATTTATTTTTCCCAGTACCTTGCTGATTTTATCAGAGTACTTCTGTAGTATAATTTCAAACCAGGGATTGCAATGCCTTTGTTGCCCAGAATCGCTTTTGCCATTCTAGGTATCTTCTCTTTTGCAAAGGAATTTTAAGAATGATTTCTCTAGTTCTGTGAGGTATATTAATGGTGTGTTGATCAGGATTGCATTAAATCTGTATAGCAATTTTGGGCATATAACCATTTTCACTATGTTAGTTCTTCTTATCCACAAGCAAAGAATATCTTTCCATTTTCTGATATCCTCTTCAATTTTCTTTTTAAGAGTACTGCGATTTTCAATGTATAGATTTTGTACTTTTTTTGTTAGATTTATTCCTATGTATTTCATTTTTTTGGTTACAATTGTGAAGGGTGTGATTTCCCTAATTTCTCTCAGTGAGTTTGTTCTTTGTGTACAAGAATTCTATTGGTTTTTGAATGTTGACTTTGCATCCAGCTATGCTACTGAATTTAGTTATTAAATCTAGAAGCAAAACAGTGATCTTAGAACTAGCTGATAACTGAGTGATAAGTTCCCCTTCTTATAATAGGTAAAAATATATACGCTTTACAGAACAGCTAATTGAATTGAGTTGGTACCTATATGTGTGTACTTAACATGACATGGAACTGAAAAAGCACTTAAGATGTTTCCCATCAGAAATATTGCCAGCATCAGTCTTGTGCAGGTCAACTCACACGTTATTATTGCACAACTTATCTTCTGCATTAATACAGTGTTCACTTGCTTTGCCTTTCTTTCAAGTTCCAGTCGCACTCTTTCAGATATCGCTCAAGTTCTTTTCCTAGATTAAAGAAACAATTGATGGAAAGTTGCTGAAGTCTCAGCAGTGTACGTGCATGTATTTGTGTGTGTCCAGCTGTGTGTGTCTCAGCAGTTTTCTCAACATCACATTTTCCTTCAGAGTCCAAAGCAAAACAGATCACTTTAATAACAAACTATGCTCTTTATAAATAATAATAGCTTGCTAATGTTGATGGCAGCCAAACTTGAAAGCTGCCTTTGTCACATGAAAGTTATATGCACTCCAAGAAAGTTAATAATGCACCATTCTAAATTTCTGAAGCATCAATAAAGTAGGATAAAAGCATAAAAGTCCCATCACCTCAAAGATTAGTGTGCTTAAATGAATTTAAAGGTCAACAGTCAATAGAATACATTATTTTAGTTTCTGATACCTAACAGGAATTTAATAAATGGCATACTTAAATGTATTATTAATAAATGTTTTCTGCATTAGTGTTCATCTTTGAAAGGATTAAATTTTCTTTTTTTTAAATCCATTCTTTAAAAAAATGATATTATAGCAGTTAGTAAATACTACTCTTTCAGAGTGAGCTAACAGAAATGGTTTAAGGAAAAGTAAAATGAAAATGATGTTAACTTTCAGCTTTCCTTATGACCCATCCAGATGCTGTGGTTAGCACTATTTTCCTAGTTGTCTTATGGTTTAATTGACAAGTAAAAGTTGTACGTGTTTGTGGTTGACAGCATGGTGCTGTGACATATGTATGCACTGTGAAATGATTAAGTCAGTCTAATTTACATGTTCATCACCTCACCTATTTATTACACTGTGTGATGAGAACATTTAATCTTTCCTCTTATCTATTTTGAAGTATACAATTTATTACAACTATAATCATAACATGGTAAAATATATTGCCCGAAGTTTTTCCTCCCGGCTGAAGGAAACTGTATTATGTGGCCATCATCTTCCAATCTCATTCCCTCAATACTAGTTCCTGGCATTTACCCACTGTTCTATTATTGGCTTCTGTAGTTACACATTTTTAGATTTCCACCTATAACTGAGATTATGCAGTATTTACCTTTCTGTGTCTCCTTATTTCATCTAGTATGTCATCTAGATTTATTCATTACATAATTTCCTTTTTTTTCAGGGTTGAACGATATTCTATTGTGTGTATGAACTATTTAACATAATCAATATAATGCAATATAAATGCCTAATTTTTGTTATTCATATACTGGTGAGCACTTAGATTGATTATATTTGTTAGATATTTTTAATAATGCTGCAATGAATATACAAGTGTGAATATTTCTTTGACATACTGATTTAATGTCCTTTGGTTCTATATCCAAAAGTGGGATTGCTGTATCATGTGGCAGTTCAAGTTTTAATCTTTTGTGGAACTGCTATACTATTTTTCATACTGGTGATACTAATTTATATACACACTAGCAGTGTACAAACATTTCCTTTTGCCTACATATTTGGTAACAGTTAACTTTATCTTTTTGATAATAACCATTTTAACTGGAATGAGATGCTAGCCCATTACAATTTTAATTCACATACCCCTAAATGATTAGCAATGTTATGTGATTTTTGTACATCATCATTTGTATGTCTTCTTTTGAGATATCCTGTATTTATTTTATTTTATTTTTTATTTATTTATTTTTTTTTTTGCGGCACCGGGGATCGAACTCACAGCCTCACACCTGCCAGGGCAGGCGCTTAAGCCACTGAGCCAAACTCCCGGCCCTTCCTGTATTTATTTTAATTGGTGTATTTGTTTCCTTGCTATTGAATTACTTGTGTTCCTTATATGCTTTGGATTTTCTTCCCTTAACAGAGGTCATAATTTGCATGTATTTTCCCTTATTGTATAACTTGTCTCTTTACGCCATTGATTATTTCCTTTGCTGTGCAGATGTTTTTATTTTGATTCTGTTCTTTTTGCCTTATTTTGCCTTTGTTGCCTGTGCTCTAGTGGTCTTATCCAAAACCAACTTTTGTCAAGATAAATCCCAAGATCTTTCCTTATGTTTGCTTCTGGTGGGTTTATAGTTTTGGGTTTGATGGTAATATAATATAAAGACACATTTTGCAAATTTAAATTATAATCATAAGGAAGTGAACATAGACCAAGAAACAAAAGTGGAAATAAGTGTACTTCACTAACCACTCAAACTGCAATAAAATAAAAACTACAATTAAACTAAACACTAATTCATGTTGGGAGAATCAGAAATAAGCATTAAAAATCACATTCTGAGCAATAATAAATGAATATCTAAATCAGGATATCTATACTCTCTTGAGTACTAAAAATTAACACGGTATAGTACTGTATTGTATAAAGAAATAGTGAATTATTATGTTTCTTTTGCAGATGAATACATAAAGACTAAGAGTAAGTGGCTAATATTTAAACCCAACTCTGCTTGGTGCCAAAGTTTATGAACCTAGCTATCTCAGTGTATGTGGGAAACCTGTTCGTTAATTCATTCATTACACAGGTAATCACTGGATAATCAAGAAGTTTGAAGCATCATTTGGGTGCTGGTGATACAGAAGGGAATAGAGTATGACTCCTCTGCTTCAGATAACCATCTAGTTTTGGGAGAACTATAATAATATATGTGCAGAAGCAACATTACAATTACTAGCAGGATGAATAGCAAAGCAGATTGGTGGGAACTATATGAAGTGATGGGAGTTGATACTAATCAACAAATAATATCTTTCTAAACCACTTAAAGCACTTCCAATACTTTTATGCTGTCAGGATTTAGAAATCACTTTATGGAAGTTACTAAATTAATTGAAATTCACAAGGACTATGGTTTCCTGACATGTATGGTCATACATTCTTAATCATTTACGAGACCTACAGTATTACTTTAGACACATAGACTACTAAAAAAAACACATAGGAGGTTACATTATATTGTCATTATTTTGATATGCCCTTGTAAGAAAGAGTATGATTAACTTATAAATTAACAAGCATAATCCTTGTAGATAGGTAGATAGATAGATAAATAGATTTTTATTTACTATTGCTGATATATTAGTTTAGTTATTTTTGATGGGGAGGGGGAATGTAAATGATAGATTGTTTTGAACCAGCTTAACTACAAGAATGGAGCTAGTGAAAGTAGACCAGATCAGCCCAATACAACTGAAAGAGGAAGACCAATATATCATTGGAGGTACTTTTATTCCCCCTTAGACTATTGTTTTTATTCAGCCTCAACAAAGCTCCGTATTTTGATGTCTCATTACATTTTCTAAAAATCGACTGTGAAAGGCCACGCTTGGATCTGGTATCTGGGTCTCTGGCTCAGTTACACTAGTTATGGAATGGAGAGCTGAGTGTTTATGTAGAAGCACATCCATCAGGGAGTGGGAGGTCTCGATTTAAGTGGATGGCACGTTGTCTGTTTTCACTCACCATGGTCTCTGTGTGTCTAGCAGTGTGTCAGGCACATTATGGGAAATGTGTATGCTTTCCAGAATGATTTTTCAGGTCTCAGCATAGCTGAATGTCATTACACTTTGTATGAGTGCTGGCACATAGAAGAGATAGCATTTCCTTTTCCAAAGCTTCCTTGAGTTAGGCAATCCTAGGAAAATTCCATGAAAATGAGCAAAGATCTCGTTTTTACTACTGGTCTGCAACTCATCTCTAAAAGAACTTAAGTATTCAACACTTCTTAAAAATACCTGAAGTTCTAAAGTTTTCTATTTGTCAGCTGATTTTACCAATGAATTTATTAAGCTAAAAAGTTGAATACTCACTATTCATTTTGGATGCGTAAAAATTACTAGTGAGTCAGATTTTTGAAAGTATATAGACAAAATATGCTTAAGCATAAATACAACCACACATGGTTTAGTGTTTTACACTCTTTTTGGACATAAGCCTTAAAATTTTGATTCTACAAATGCATGAAAGCAGCAATATGTTATAATGCTTAGCTCAATAGCCCAGAAGTTTTAGAAGAAATGTCATTATTAATCAAGGCAAAGGGACCATTGCATTTACTAAGATAACTGTGAAAGGGTTTGTAAGTGTCAGATTTATTTGTGGAACTTTTTAAATATGCTTAATAATTATTTTAATATGAGCTTTCTAAATGAAAACTTTATCTTTACTTACAAATGAAGAAATTGAGAGCTAGAGAAGCTGACTTCCCAACTGAACATAAATACATAGCTATGGAACCAAAGTTCAAAAGTTTGTCTAACTCTGAAATTTATGTTCTTCCATACTGACTCCAGTTCATTTTTAAAATAGACCTTGAGATTTTGATTTATAAAATGAGCACTAAAAGCATTATCACAAAATCAACTGGTTAATAGTTGAAAAAGAAGAGAATTCTGAAAAAACAAACTATATTATCTGTTTGAAAAAGAAATTCTAACAAACTAGCAATGATATCAATCCTGCAGGCTAGTAATTCTTAAGAAACTAACAGAACTATTTTTATCAGTGGAAAAACTGTGTTCCAAATGTTTACAGAAGACATCATCACATTACACTGCAACTTTAAATAAAATATTTCCTGACACCTACAACAAAATTTGAATTCTTATGGCAAATATTTTAGGTGATAAGCAATCTAATAATCACATAAACAGTTATGACTTCACCCAGGAAATTGATTCTTTATAAATGTGAATTGCTTAATTACCATAGCTTTACAATCTTTTATTTTTTTTAGTACTGGGGATTGAACTCACGATGTTGCGCTTGCCAGACAGGTGTTTGTGCTGCTAAACGAAAACCCCTGCCCCCATTCTGTTCTTTAAATAGAAAGATGAAGAAACTGTTGTGTTGTTAAGGGCAAAGACTACGTCTTTTCTATTGTGCAAAAGAAAGCCAGATGACACAGGCAGCACAAAATAAATATTTAATATAAATAAGCACTTTTCCATTTTCTGAGATGGACTCAGACTGATTAAATCGCATTGCTATTCTCTGTCCCTGATGGAATTGGAGAATTAAGTGGAGAAAACCACTATGTAAACTGTGTTCATGGAGTAGCTGGACATTAAAATAGTGCATTTGGGTACATGGCCACAGTTATACACCATTTTAGGAATACTGCTGAGGACTTTAGGACATTATCCCAATTAGCACAAAAGTGAAAAGATCATACGACACCGAGTCAGACAAAGTGTAACCTAGTTCAAACATATCTCAATTATGTGACTTGAGTGAAAATCAGAGTAGATGATCAATATAATAGTGATTCAGTTAAAACATTTTACAAATGTTGGTCACTAATATTTTGGCCCGTTGTATTCTAAAACCTTGTTTACAGGTCTTTTTTTTTTTTTTTTTTTTTTTTTTTTTTTTTTTTTTTTTTTTTTTTTTTTTTTTTTTTTTTTTCGAACTGGGCAATCTGCTTTAAATTCTGTCTATGGAAGAATTTGCTGGAAAATGTGAATGCATTTTTATGGGGATTTTCCAGTAAAGCCATTTTATTTTTATTCATCTTTCTATTGGTACATGTTTGCTGTATGTGATAATTATACTCATCACAGGGCTCATCACACATCTTAATTCTTATTACTTCCTCTTTCCCTCTCCTCCCTCACCTCCTTCTCCTCTTCTTTCACATCTAGATCCCCTACTCATTTGCCAAAAATCTATCTGCCTGTTTTTTATTATCTATCTTTTATTTTGTTTTCTTCACTTTTTTATTACTACCTGCTTGTAGTGCATAATATTTACATTCCTTATATGGAGTCAGTACACGTACAAAACACATTTAATTTCCTTTTTCATCTTTCCCTCCCATCCTTCTCCTTGCCCTCCACCTCTTGAAATTATTTATGCTTTTTGTATTAGTTTATCTAAATTTTGTCACTAAGTGGTTTTCTATACTTAAAAGATTCTGCTATCTTATCTCTGCATTCTATCACCCTCAAATTCACTCTTCCTTCTAAGAATTTGAAGAGATGGGTAAGACAAAGAGTGCTAACAAAGTATTCAGAAGACCTGAATGATCTCCCTGTGACTTAGGGAAATCATTCAAATTCCTTTAACTTCTATTAATACTATATAACCTTAAATGATATTTTACCCCTAACTCACCATACAGTTAAAAGAACTAAATAAATGAATGCCATAAACAGAATGAACAATAGTAGAGAAGTACAGTAATATTATTGCTGCACATGAGTTCACTATTTTAATTTTTTTCAGACATCAATAGCAGAACCCTGGATAATGAGTATTTCTACGGTATCACTTACATGCTAGAGATATTGGCTGTGTCTCTTCTTCCAGTGTAGTAGTGGGGTTTAATTCTTTTAAAATCTCTGAAAATGTTTCTGTCAACTTACACCTAAATCTTTCTACAAATCTTAAAAAGTGCCATATTAACTGCTGAGTTATGCTGGGAAATTGCAGGCAATGGAGAGCTGGATTCCATGGTTCTTTTTCACATAAAACAAAGGCATCCTCAGAATGCAGCAGCACCATCCTTTGCTTTTCCATGCTTCTGTATGACATGCAATGTTTGAAATGTGAGGAAATCGGGTTACATTTTAAAACAAGTGGCATAATTCTAATACTAGCAAACTCTAGTAATATCTCCCTCCTAGACCTATTTTTTGCTTTATATCTTAAATATTCTCATGAGAAAAAAAAAGAAGAGAGCATACTGATTGATCAAGCTCTAGTTCAGAAGGTCTAAGTTGCATAAGTAATGTTATGGGTAGCACCTGAATTGTGTAAGTATTATCAAGCATGTTAAGAAATATTCTAACAATGCAAAGTAAAACTTGTCCAGACTTGCAAATAAGGAAAAGGATTAACCGTGAACACAGATATTACCCCCATTTTTGTGCATAAGCAACCATGTGTAACTGCATATACATATACCCAAAACTGTTGCTTTCAAAGCATGATGAAAATTCCTCCAACTCACCTTGATTTAGAAATAAACAGATTCGCTGGAAATTATGCTCTCTGGGGAACTTGAAGGGCAATGATGACATCACCGGCATTTTATCGTATGCCAAACCAATATAAAAGCTGCAAACATCTGACAAAAGATTCCCATCACTAAATGGCAGAAATTATTGAAACCACAGAGCATATAGCAATCTCTCTGGGAACCTTTATTGGGAGCTGTTGGAGGTGAGCATTTTGGAGCAGCCTGTAGTTACCCCTCAATTCATGCTGGTTAAGTCTTTTACCAAGAGAGTTGTGCTTTCAGTATTAATGTAGTGCAGCAGGCAACTGTTTACCTCAGGGCGTGAGAGGCAATCTGAGTGCTTCAAAATCAGTGTGCCATAGCAGCTCCGTTGCCCATGGAAACAAAAGCTTTTTTGGAGGGAGGGAGCTCTGTAAGGGGTGTGGAAAAAGATAATCCCACCAGTTTTGGCCATTGCCCTGCTTGAAGGTGTTTTGTTGCATGAAAATAGCCACTTAACACTGCACAGGTATTATAATACTTTTTAATGATTTAAAAACTTGTTTTTGAAAACTCTAAATTATACACATAGTAGTAAACCACCTTTCCTTTAAATAAATTACTTCTAATTAAACACTGAACTGGGAGTGATTTACAAATTTTCTCCTACTAAGAGAATAAACATGAGTATAAAATGTAGGAGAAGGGCCTCAGAATGTATCATTAAGAAGAAACCTTTGGATACAGATTAAGCCTGGGCCACAGTGCGTGTTTTAAAATGTCCTGAAAGTGGCTTCGAATAGAATTTCACAAAAGCCTCATGTCTTTCAACATAGAAAATATAAATTAGATATGTATCTTGATAGATCCCATTATTAATAAACATTTCTGAGGACCAGAAGGCTGACCTTTCCATGGCCTTATAATTATGTCACTTTTTGCCTAGAAAGCAGAGAAGACAAATTGCAAAAGAAGATAGAGGATGAGACCTCTAAGGACATTGTAGTAGTAATCTAGGAAATCATACAAAGAACAAAGAGCAGGAGTGGACAACAGTAAGAGAAGAACAGGGAAGAGATTTGCACTGATTAATTAAATTAATTAAATCAGTGGCAGAAATTGCATAAATTATCTTGTATATGTATCCTAATAGTTCTGTGGAAAAGATATCATTATTCCCACTTTAAAACTAGGGAATAGAAAAGAGCCCTGTGGACGTAGAATTCTGAGGTGTCTGAATAAATATATAGGTGAAAAAATTTTAATTTTCAGAAGTATTTCTGATTTTCTGCATCAGATTATTTTTTTCTTCTTTTCACCAATGCAATTGCAATACTTAGGACATTGGTGCAGATTAGAAAATATTCTGTAAATATTTTTTATGAAATTATGTCTTTTACTGGGATAAAAATATGAACATTTACATCATGTGCTATATTCTGTGTATAACAGTAAGTTTAGTGGAGGTTGGATTGTAAGAACTTTGGTTTACTCTGGTTTTTTGAATCTCTTTATAATATGATCTGACTTTGGTTAATATTTAGCTTTGATATCTACAAAACGAAAAGTAAATTTATCCCTCTTCTATATTACAGATAGCAAAAAGACACTAGTTATTTTCCTCAGTGGATCCATCTGTCAATCAAGTACTATGGGATACAAACCTGGGCTATGCAGCTTAGCAGATCTATGGTTTTAGACACATTGTTTCATCTTTCTGCAATTGAATGTCCTCACTTACAACCTAGGAATTGTATTATTTTTCTTTGGAAGAGTAGTGAACAAGCCATGTTAGCAAAACAGTTTAATCACCTTCTTAGCTGTATGTTGTATAGAAAATGATCAAGATAAACAACTTGTTTTCTAATGGATAAGAAGGCATCTATGCTATTTTAATGCAAGGGAGTAAAGACATTGAATAGGTTCATACATGGGATATTAGAAGATGACAAAAAAGAGATAGTTACAATGAACCACAGCATTCTAAGAAATGAAAACTGATCTGAGTCTTAAATGATGAATACAATTATAGAAAACAGAAATTTTAAAATTTGCTTTGTAGATAAATTGATTCAGGCATCATCCCTAAAGAAAACTGTAATAGCAAAGTGCAGAGAAATGGACATAACAATAATCTGTGTAAATATTCATGCAATAACTAAACAAAAAGATTAGATTTTAGCTTATGTGATGATGTGCCACTGAAAGGCTTTGAAAAGAAGAATGATACAGATAAATTTGATTTTCAAAATTTTATTCTAGATAGAAAAAGGGGAATTAATTGGCTGATAAGGTAATATGAGAGAGACACATTGAAGGTGAAAGTTACACTATTTGTCTATTTGATTACTTTAAACTCGTAAGAATTAAAGGCAGTTTGAACTTGGTGCTAGATGATTTTAGTGAAAAAAGAAATAGATTTCAGAACAATTCAGAGGTGAGATCAAAGGGATTTGGCATGACTTGAATGTACTACATAAGGGATAGGATAATTCTGAGATCTGAAGACTAAGTTGATAGTGATGTAATATAAAAGTTCATAGTGTAGAGATGGTGATTATAAAGATAAAGTTGTAGGTTTTTTAAAGAAGATTCTGTTTATTGTTAACATTTCTACAATATCTGCATAGAAATGTGCAGCAAAAAATTAGATCCCTTAAGAAACCTGGGATTAACAGTCTCTAATCCAGCATTTACATGCATATTTCTCTATCCCAAAAATTCATCTCTGACATGCATATTGGTAATGAGTTCACTGAATAAGGAGAGAATGACATCCAATGAGACTAAGATTTAAAGTGAGAAGAGTATCGGCTATGAGAATATATGTAAGAAATCATCACAGTTTGAGTGGTACACAGAAGAGATGCTCATGGGAGAAACATACAAAGTAGAGGTCAGGTAGTAAGGTGACAACTGGTCTCAGAGAAGCAAAATAAGAGTTTCAAGAAAGCCGAAGTTCTTATATGTCCAGCCAATAAATTTTATGGCTGTAAGTCTTTACACAGGAGTATAAATATTGTAACATATCCATTGGTTGCTTACCCTTGCCAGAGTGATTTCAGTCTGTTTGCTACAAAAACTCAAACTGCTGCAGGTTACACTGAAAATAGGAACAAGGATAGAGATAGGGACTATATACTGTCTGTTATGGATTAAAAACTGATGGTCAGCTTAACACCAGCTGAATTACATCAGCTTGGTGCTGGGTGTAGATGATGCACTTGAAGAATTTTGCCAGCATAATTAAAGACATAGAGAAGAAGAGTGAGGCATGCTGGGTTCTTTCAAATGTTGCTGTTTCGAGCCATTGGTTCTCCTGGAGGTGCTTGTCATGCTGGCTTTCCCTATATGGATTCGGCCATTATCATCGGAGGAGCTCAGGACCTCGTCGCTGAGAGTTGCTGTGGTTCACCTTGGGCGAGCTCTGCTCCTCACATTGAGCATTGCTTCCTGGTTCCAGAGGGGAAGATGTGTGCTAGAGAAGCTTGTCATGCTTTGCTTCCTGATCTGTACTCGACTGTTATCATTAGAGGAGCTCGGGACCTCGCTGTCACTGAGGATGGCTGTGGTTCTTCTCGGGGCAACCCCGCTCCTTATTTTGAGCATGACTTCTCGACTCCCATGTAGAACCCTCAATCTGCTGCACAGCTCCTTCACCCCACTGGCATAGACTTTCTAGCTTCCACTGTTGACCTTTGGCCTTCCCGGCACAGAACCGTAAATAGACTGGCGTGAGTCCTTATAGTGGGCTCTTAGATTTAGTTGGATTTGTGGGAGGCATGGTCATTGGCTCCGGGTCTTTAACTAGACTCATGCAGGACATTGCTGTGGGATCCAGGTCCTTGGCAGAATATTCTAGGTCTTTAGTGTTGTGGACAGATTTTCCTGCCCTTTCTTGTGTTTAACTCTGGGTGACCATCATAAAACAGTATTATAAATTCTGTGTCCTGTATGCAGTTGTTCTCCCTGTAACCCCTGACCACAACACTGTCTCTCCATGAAAAGAGGACAGTAAGCTGTGACTGAAATACTACAATGTCAAAATAGCCAAATTTAAGGTCTGGGAGATCTGATCACCTTAGGAGAAAAGAAAAGCACATAATAGAATGAGGAAATTTGAAATATTCAAGTAATTTAGGTAAATAATAGAACAAAGACAAACTGAGGAAAATAGCTGAGTTCATAAGAAGTAGAACAGGTAAAAGAAAAAGGAGAAATATCTAACTTTTAAGAATAAAAGAGAGAAAATAGAGAAAATACCCAATTTGACTACCTTCCACATAATACTGTGACTTTTTCCAGCTTACCAAATTACTTTTCTAATAATATTATCTCACCAAATAGGGTAAAGAGTTTAAATATTGTAAAGCAAGAACTTCCAGTTAATAAGATTATTAATATTGGTCTAGAATTAAAATAGACAAGGAATATTTTCCAGATAGTAACTGCCTGACTTACAAACAAGTTCCATTCTGGGAGAGCCTTTGTAAGACAGTTTCGTTCATAAGACTGACAAAGTGAGTCATATACCTTTGACATGAATATACAATGTAAAGCATAAAAATACCAAATGTACACACAAATATAGTAAGTCCCCTACCATACACTATTGCACTGCACAGTAAGCACACAGCAGCACAACTGGGACTAAGTCCTGCAGACACTGGAGCTACTTTCACAATTTGTTCTCAGCTATGAATGTTATTAACACAAAATTCACTTATATCTGTAGAAGTTTGCAATTGGAATCTTCATAAGTCTGGACTTACTGTATATGTGTGTGTTAGTGTGTTTGTCTTTATTTTTGGAGTAGAAGAGGTAAGGGAAAAAACAGATATTTTCTCAGATTTCTTAATTTCAGTGAGGTCTTTTTTCCCTTTGCGTTTGCCTTTGTCTCTGTCTCTGTCTCTGGTGATAGGGCGAGGATGGTTTTTCTAGAATATAGGTGTTTCCAGAAATTTGAAAGTTCAACTGAAAATGTGTTGAGAATCTAGTTTGTTCAAAGTATTTTACCAAGGCAGAGTTTTAAAAAGATAATTAAATCAGAAACTCATTCCAATGAATCTTACAATATACTTGGGCAGAAAGCAAATTTACCTTAACAGTGAGTTTATTATTATTTACAATTGTTCATTTGCAAAATGAAACACAGCTATTGTACAACACCATTCTACTTTAACATCTGAGATATTTGGAGGTCTTGGAATGTCATTTGATGTGTAGAGACATTTGACATACATCAAAGAAGAAGTAACCTAAGAAGTTTGTCAGACCAGAGGAAGTGTGACTTTCTGGTCTGAAAGGAGGTGATGGAAACCATTGGAATGATTTATTGATAAGTGTGATGTGCAGTGTAGTTCAAAGAAGGACAGAGTAGGCTCTTAATAATAAAAAAAATTCATCTCAAAAATATCTTGAACTTTTTTTTATTTAACAGATTATTTTAGTGATAGACGAGGAAGATTGTTTTCCTTGAAATGTGATCTTTCATAAAATGAAAAAAATTGAAAGTGGATCATACATTAGCATGGTTAGAAAAGCATATTCTTCATTTGTGACTTTGTTGTCTTGGTAATTGGCCTGGCCTTTGCAGAGCTGTCTATGAAAAAATAACTATCATCTTCCTTACGTAGTATTCTTTTCTCCTTTAACTCACAGGCAAAACAAAACATCCAGTTCTTCAGTTCTATTTCTAAATTTTTTTTCTGACTAATAAATAATAGGGGTATGTGTTATGCTCATTATCCTAAATGCTATGTACATCTACAAAAAATACGCACACAACAGAAATGATTATTCAACTTGTCATCAGAAGTGCTATAATTTGTTTCCAAGGAAAATGATTTCTAAATATAAAATGCTTAATTTAAATGCTTACTATGAACAAATTTATCTCTGTATAATACTCATATACCTGCTACACAGTTGAAGTTTCAAAATTCTTTGTGAAAAATTAAGTGTAATTCAAAGTAGAATCTATGATTTTCAGTGGATCATGCAATAAAATAATCAAAATAGTAAAAGACAAAGTACCAATTTCAAAAGATTAAAATATGTAACAAAAATTATGGGGATGGAAAATATTTATATAAATGTACATATAAAACTAATTTTAACTTGTTAAAGGTTTTGAACTTAGTCTTTCCTTCAACCTTTGAGAATCATATTTTCTGGATAGAGAGATATTCAGTGGGCAACAGAGTCCCCTCCAAACAGACTTTTCCAGTGTTCATCAAACACAGTCCAACTTAAAATCAAAGAAAGTTTGATAGCAAGAGCAACTGCTGTATCTTCTAAAGAGCAAGCCTGTCAGACTGGACTTATTTGATCAAATACTTCACTACTTGATAACCAAATTGCCAAATTTGATGGTTTGAAACAGATAGAAGTGTGAACATAATAAAATAACAGAGAAAGGGAAGCATGATAACCCATGATATTGAATATAAAGTAATAAATGTATCTAGCTATATTTGAAGGCTGAGAAAATACTTAACTCAATTTTCCAGTCTTCTTCACAGTTTTTTTTCTTTTATTTGTTACTTTATAACTCTTGCATTATCTATACACATGCTATATATTATATATGTGTGCATAACTTTCAATCTTTGTGCAGTGAAATCATTTGTTTTTATTTCTTTTTAGAGCTATTTGAATTTATACCAATTGATTTAAATCTATTTTAATTGTGTCTGTGACCTATATATTGAGTCTATTTTCTCCTTAAAATCATGACACCAAAAATTCAAAACATAAGTCATCCTAGGTTTAATCTCTTTATTCTATACTAAAATACTTTCAAAGTAATTCACAATACATTCAAATATAGGATCTATATTTATAACTAATGGATAATTATTGACAAGGAAACCAGTTGGCATGCAGAGCAAAATTTACAGTATTTATTTAAATGGGGGTTTCAGCAAATTCAAATATAAGCAAAAATGAGAAAGATTGTGCTTTCTTCCTATTGGTGTTTCTTATTGATATTTCATTAAGCAAATGTGCATATATATATGTATATGTGTGTGTGTTTGTGCATGCAGAAAATAATAAACATAGGCTCAGAAAATTAATTTTCCTTAAGAATTAATACTTAAGTCATTCTGAAAATCAAGGGAATGCTGGTGTACTTTTCTAACATTCACTGTGGTACTAAATATATTGGTTATAAAAGAAGTGTGATCTGTGGTATAACAAGAATTGGGAACATGAATTCTAAGATGTGATCAGTAATATACTGAGGGGTTTTTGTACTGGAACAAGTGTTGACCTTTAGAGAGGAGGTGATGGAATATGGTACAAAGGAGAAGGCCCAGGAAAAACAAGATAAAATAAGAAAGATATAACAACAACAATGACAAGACACTCACAAACTACGAAGAACTGGTACACACATGCGCATGCACACACAAATCCTGATTCTCACTTACAAACCAAAAAATAGCCAGCTACTTCAAATTCTGCAAATATTCTCTTCCCCTTTTCCTATGTTATTCTTCTGTCTTTAGCCTCTTGTTGGCTAGTTTTTCTTTAGATTGTAACTGTTTTCTTACATGCACATAGTTACATTCTTATTCATGGCCCAGATCATGTTAACATATTCTCTGATGACCACAACTGTTGCTCCTATGACCACTGTAAAGAGGAACCAGGACTTCTTGAAAGTATCTAGTGCTATTCTACCAAGGAGGCATGCACAGTCTTTGAGCAAGAAGATGAGTTTTGGATTGGCTAACACATGGCATTTTAGCTATGCTTGCTTCAGAGTCAGCTTTTCATCTTATTTCAACATCATGTAGCTGAAACAGGCTTAAGCCAGTTTTTCTGTTCTGGTTGCTGAGCCAAAGGGACAGGAAATCATTACAGGGAAAACATTTCTAGCAAAGGTCACTTTAATAGAAAATTACATCAATCACCTTGAAGAAAAAAATACATTTCAATTGATGCCATCCATCCATGGGATCACATCCATTTTATTTTCTGACTTGGATTTTTTAAAAGTTAGTCTAACTTTGGGGGGAAAATACATTAAAAATTAACCATGCCTTCAACAGCGATTTCAATCTTTTGAAACAGAAAGATAGTTATGAGTCATTTCATGTCAGAAGCTAAATGGTTGCCTACTTAAAAAAGTTGGATTTTTTTATTATATATTTTTACTCAATAGTTTGCTAGTAGGAGAAAACCATTCCATATAAGATTGAGTGTTTACTTCTTAAGTATTTTTGCTCACATGGTTGAAATTTAGTAGAAATACATCATAAAGGTAATGATAAATTTTCATCTATGTATTTTAGATAAATATTATTTACACCACCAAAAACATGTCTTACTTTGATCACGTGAGAAAAAGAAACACAAGAAAAGCTTTGCCTAGATCTCTTGTTGTAGATATTGCTCAGCGACACTGCACCTGCCTTGTAAGCATGAGGTCCTGAGTTTGATTCCCAGTTTCAAAAAAAAAAAAAAAAGGTCTTGAGTTCGATTCTCAGTTACAAAATGAAACAAAATACATCACAAAAATGACAAGAACAAATGGTTTGATTGTTTCCAGAGTTTCCTACACCTGAAAAATGACTATCTGAAATCAGCTGGCTTGAAATGTCTATTATTTAAGCCAGACTCTTCTTGTTTCTTCCCATCTAATTTCTCTAATTCTAAACAGTGATTGAAATGGATCAATCACCCCTTATTTAAAGGTACATAGAACATGTAAGTCCATTATGAACCATAATTTCATCATGTAGGGAAACATCTGCAAATGATTCTTTCTGAATAACCAACTTTTACAAATCCTGGGTACCTCTAGCCTCCAATCTACACACATATTCCTGGTCTCTGGTACTTCCCTGCCTTTCCAGGCCAATAAAGTACAAAAGGTAAACACCACTGCAGAAATAGCATTTATTTGAACTCTAAGTACAATGCGTGTACATCTTACTGAATTGGATTTTTAAGTGTGATACTCAGATCTGCAGCATCAATATTATCTAAGAATACATTGGCTTCATCTGAGACCTACAGTGAGTCAGAAACTCTGCAGGTAGTTTAGACACACACTAGCAGTCAAAACTAGTACATGACTGAAACCAAGTCAAGAATAGACTCCTCATCTTCCTCCTTTCTACTCAATAGTCCTGAGCCCCTGGATGTGATATAAAAGAAAAGGGTTGGCAAAATGTGCTGGAAGAAATGACTGGTAATCATGGGACTCGCCTCAAAGTTCTGTATAGCAAAGGCTGCTTTTATTTTCCAAGGCTAAGGTTGGAGAAAATCAGCATGCCAATGGCCGTCAATCATGGCCCTGTCAGACAGGAAAGGATTTTCTCCACCTTGTGAGTCTGTCTTATAGAATAATCTAAAAGAACATTGGTCATTATCACCTGGAAGGATGCAAACAGAGCCGAATGGCCAGTTTGATCACCATACACCACTCTTCAGAGCCTTACTGAATAAGTCAGTCTGCAAAGGAAAGTTAAAATGAGTCAGCCTGGAAAGTGTCGTTTCGTGAGTGATCAGATGCTTCATATTCTCATCACAATGTTTTTCTCCTCTGTATTATGTGACATAGGGATAAAGCCAGAAAAAGAAATGTGTTCAGTTTTTATGATTATGGGGGTATGAATGCAATTGTCAAAACTAAAATGTTTTAGAATTTAATTTTTATTAACATCAATTGGTGTACCTTTTTGATTATTTCTCTCCTTTGGTAAACACCTCTCTCTCTCTCTCTCTCTCTCTCTCTCTCTCTCTCTCTCTCTCTCTCTCTCTCTCTCTCTCTCTCTCTCTCTCTCTCCCTCTTATTTCAAATTCCATTTCCATTCGGTCCCACTCATGGAGATCCTTGCGTGTAAGAGGTTTTAGGAATCCTGCCCAAAATGTCTTCTTTTCAATATTTTCTTCCCTTATATATTTTTATGATTTATTAGTTTACACAATCCTTTGTCTTGTGTCATTAATTTTAGATCAAAAGGTAAACATATCAGAAGTCTTACTGGAATAATAATGTGTCCTCCAAAAGGAAAATTTTTGTTCTGGTAATTTTTGCTATATTAGAAAAAAATGAAAAATGTTACTGACATATCTTACTGCCAAAGAGTTACTGTAATAAGCCCTGTGATAGGATTGTTTTTATTTCCATAAGGATTCAGAAAAATATGTTTTGAGTTTCCAAGTTGAGGAATATTCCCAAAACTAACTTCTAAATATAGGTATTTGGTTACAAATTTGGGAATGCAATAAAACACTTGAAATTCAGGCAAAATGTAAATTTCATTTGTGGAGCCAAATTAGATGAGAGTCTTGGCTTTCTCCTCACTTGCGGTCTGACCTAATATGACCTGTTTTTCTATTACCATGATGGGAAGAAATGATGAAACTAGATCATGTGTATTTTATGGTTTATATCTAAATGTCTCCCTAATGCCTCTTGGGTTCATGGATGGGCCTTTGGGGATATGACTGGATCACAGGGTTATCTATATTCACTGATAGATTAGTCTGCTGATGAGTTTATACCTACATGTGCTGTAGAAGGTGGGGTCTGGTCAGAGGGATGGGTCACTGGGAAGCTGATCTAGTGCCTAGCTCTGCCTTCTGTGTTTGCTTCCTGGATGCCATGAGGTCAGCAACTTTTCCCCCATCATTCCTTTCTGCCAT
>RJWM01002843.1:0-57500 GCA_004363535.1 Dasyprocta punctata
GATTTAATCAATATTACCTGGACAATTAATCTTATTGGTTAACCATGGTTATGTCCCACCTTATGCCCATCTGCCTTGCGAGTTCCCCATCATGATTTTATTCTATAAAAGTCCCTAAAAATGACAGAGTCTTTGGCAACCCGCTCGGGCCCCCTTCTGTCCCTCAGACAGAAGCTTTCTTTCCCTCAATAAATATATCCTGCTCTTACCTTCCGTCGTTCCTAAAATTCATTCTTCGATTTTTAGAGAACACGAACTCCCGCCGGACGTATAGGAGGTTGAGAGTTTCATTCCCCCATATCATTTGGAGGTCTGGGATCATTTTTCCTATATCACTCTGAAGACCAAGTCTAACAGAGATTTGGAATATGCGTAGTACATGTTATTCATCTCACTTGGAAAATCAGAAACTTGTACATGTGAAAATAGTACAATAATACATAAGTAAGTCTCTACATACACAATACGGTTGGTGAGTTGTCTAGACTCTGGTCTCCATCTTGGCTCTACATTACCTGGAGCTTCTAAAATGTCATAGTGGCAAGCATATCTGATTTCCTTGGTGAGTTCCAGGAACCGTTATTTTTTATTAAAGGAGAACTTATGTTAAAAATGAAAGGAGATGGATCACAATGAGCCCAAAGTCTGAGAATACTCTGAATAAAGGTAGGCTTCAGTTTAATCCCAGCACTTGGGAGGCTGAGGTAGGTGGAACGTTGGGAGTTCGAGACTGGCTTGGGCTACATTGCGAGTGCAAGGCCAGCCTGAGCTACATAGTGCGACTCTATCTCAAAAAACTACAGCCAGCAGTTTGGCTCAGTGGCTTAAGTGCCTGCCTGGCAGGTGTGAGGTTGTGAGTTCAATCCCCAGTGCTGCAAAAAAATTAAAAACAAACAAACAAAAAAAGGTAGCTTTCACAAAAGACTCTTAAGGGCTTAGAGTGCAGATCAGCCATAGAGCACCTGCCAGCAATCATAAGGTCCTAGGCTCAATCCATAGTAATCCAGTAATGAAGGGTGTGTAGGAGATAGAGGCAGTTTGTGCTGATGATTGTTATCTCTTATTGGCTGGTTGTGAAATTGTTTTGCTTTGGTTTTTTACTTTCCTTTTGTTTGAAATAAAAAAAAAGAAAAAAAGAAAAATAAATAAAATAAAGAATTATGGACATAAAAGAGAACAAATGTTATTCTAAGAAAAGGATAAACTGATCAAAATTATAAATCATGTTGTGAAATTAATTCATTTTGTGAATATGCAAAATGAACAAGAATTTGGAAAAATATAACTTCCAAGCTGTAGATTTGGACTTTAACAAATCACTGAGGGGGAAAGGAGAAATACTAGAGTCTTGTTGAAAGAAAATGCAATAGGAGCCTGGAGCTTAGTTCTATATAGTGACTAGGAGAGAAGGAAACCAACTTGCTTACGCTTTAAAATTTATTAGGCATTTCTTTTTTCATGCTGGGAAAAATTTCTCATTTTACTCAAAGCTAAGAAACATATATATGGTTATCTATTGTTTGTGTGTCTAGTTAATGCTTGAAAACAATATCATCATTGGCTAGTGGATTCTATTCTCTGAACCGAAATATATTTGTCTATGAAATCTTTAATATGAAGGAATTGGGAAATGAAAAATAAACTATAGTAGGGTCCTATCTTTCAAAGTCATCTTTAATGAGTAATATCTGTACTGTATGTTTTGTACAAGGACATAGTCCTTCTTGAAACTTTCTGTGTCATACATGGTTGAACTTCTGTTTGGATGCCTTTTGGTCTAAATGCCATACCAGAAGACAATAGTCTTATGTTTTCAAAACCTTGAAATTACATGACATAGGGGAAGTAGCAATGGACTGAAATAGAATAATCTCTCAGTAATGGACACTAGGATCACAATAAGAAAGAAAAGAAAGAAAAGTAAAAGAGACTACAGTTGGCAAGAAATTGTACGAAGATCAATTTAAAATGTTGTCATAATCATTCTATAAAGAATTTATGACTTTCCAACTATGTAACTGCTAATCTAACTTTGAGTTAATGAAACTGGTATTTAGAAGCACTCCTATGATCAATTACCAGGTGTGATTTCTTGTTCAAGTTTCATAGTCTGTCATAAGTCAATAGGTAGGTTCTATATATCACTGTCATTTAGACACTCAGGGTAACAGAGTAGTTCCTATCTGTTGGGGACCACAAATTATAAATTGAGGCTAGGGCGTGGAGGGCTTAATGGAGGCCTTAATGGTCTGGTGGTGTTGTGACACCCAGGGCATGATATATCAGTATAGGATCACTGGTGCCCTCTCAGTCATCCAATAATCCCTCTGATTATTGTGTATGCCCAATAAATAATGGGTAGAAAAAGCATCATTGTCTCTGCCCATACTAAGGCATTGACTTCCCAGCCCCCTTTTTATGAATTGCTAGATTTGTTTCTGGTTTTTCTTTATCCTTCACCAGACCCTGCAAATAAGGAGTTGGGATCTTGACCAGGTCCTCAGTACCTATCCCAAACATTACTAAATACTCTGCCCAGAGCAAAGACCTGGAAGTCTTGCACTATAAATGCTCAGGTTCAAAGTGACACATATGATTTTCCTTTAAATGCATTGTTCAGAGCACCTCATAAGACCTTACATCCACATAGAAGGCATGAAGGAAAATCTACTGAATTTAGGAGACAGCTAGAAATAATCACAGAATACCAATGAGTACTCCAAAATGGTACATCAATGATAACATTTAGATACTACTCCCCTGGAATCATCTAAAACATTGGGCCACTGAACTCTTACACTTATGTCTATGGAAGTTCTTAAGTATTAAATAAATGAATGCTAAAAGGACTAAGATCTTAGGTTTTACCCCTATGTTAATTCATATTTATCTTCATACTATCATGGCCATGGATGGGTGCTCTTTTTCACAGCAACACTCCAGACAACCTGAGTAAAACAGAGCATGACCATTTTATGGTACCAGTTCCCAAGCCCTAGTTCTCAACAGGGCAGCAGGGAGAAAGCCAGGCACCACCTATGGCATATCAGTAAGTTGCACCACAAGAACTGGAACTCTGAGGTTAGGAAACCTAGAGCCACTGTACTGGCTATACACAGGCATGGCTGTCTCTAAGTTGAAACCCACCCTTTTATTGGTTCCAAAAAGAAGCGCAATTTCTATTTTGCAATGCGTACTATACAAATAACTCTGGAGGAAAGAAAGGGAAAAAAAGTCACTCCCTCTGTTCACAAGACCTGCAGAGATCTGTGGAGAATTATCTTTCAATGCCATTTTATAGAATAAATTCAAGCCTAAATATCCTTGGAGAAGACAACTTCAGTTTATCTGCACTTAACTTCAGTTTATTATTATCCAATTTTAGAAAAGACATCTATATTTTATTATATTTAATCTCCACTGTATTAGAATAGTTTGCTGCAATAACAACTCCCAAAATCCAGAGGTGTAATGCAAAACACTTTATTTTTAGCTTGTATCAGTCTATATAATGCTGTATTCCATAATATCTCACAAATAGGTAGAACTCTACCACTTGTAGTTATTCCATATACAACGTAATTTCCTCAGTTACCTTCATGTTCAAAGAGAGGAAAGACTCATACGTAGATTCCTCACTGCCTTATCCTGGGAGTGACTTATGTCACATGTCATCAACAAGTACAGGCTACATGGTCTCATCTAAAGGCAAGGGTTCTGGGAACCATAGGAAGATTAATGGAATTTGAGTGAGTGCTCTTCTCTCAGTCATATTTTACTTGAATCTCCAACCTATTTTCCATTTCAATGGAAATTCTAATACCTTGCTTAGCATAGGTTGCCAGATCTGCTTTGTCAAGGTTCCACAGGAATCTTTCAGATGATTTATCCACTCAGTCCTCTAGAACATGAAACCAGAATCCTGTCCCTATGTCTTCATAATATTAAATGGGCTTTACAATTGTTATTCTTTACAGTGGAGAAACTATACCTTCCATTAAGCGAAAAGGAAAGTTGCCCCTCAAACTCGAAGCTTTTACTGGTTTTGAACCTGTGTGCTGATATCAGGCAAGGCCTCAGGAATGCAGAGAATAAAAAACAAAAATGAAAACCAAGACTATGCAATGGAGAGAGACACATAAATAAACCAGTGCTGAGAACAACAGTTTATGGTAGTCGCTGTGCACGCAAGGTGCCTTACAAGCTCAGAAGACATAGTATTTAGTAAAGTAAAGACCTCTGGGACTACCTTCTGATTCTCCAGAAAATACCTGACTGAATTTTTAAAAACATTTTTAAATGGTGAAAATGCTTAAGAAAGTCATTTTAGAAATAGGGAACAATTGGCCCAATTACAGAGGCCTAAAAGAGTAGGGCCCTCTTTTTGTAAAGGCAAGTACTTCGATATGATTTAGACAAAAGGTGAGTATTCAAAGATTGTAAGAGATGAAAATGGGAAGAAGAGTTGGATCATGAAAGAATGCATTCTACATTAAAACAATAGGGACTTTCAGAGGAATTTTAAGTGTGATGAAAATTTAGTACCATGGAGATCATCCTGACAGCAAGCTGAAGGACTAGAAGTAAGCATTATTGTGTCAGTAGAAGTGTCAAGAGGCTTTTCAATATTTCCCACAGTAGTGGAAGTGTGGATAGAGAGGAGAAAATGGATATGCAAGATGTTAAAGAGATAGACTATCAGAATGTGATAATTAAATGGGCATTGGAGATAAGAAAGATTCTAGCTCCCACTCCAGAGCTAGAAAGATCATGCACAGATTTCAGACCAAACATAAAATTTATGCATGGGTGGCAGGAAGTGAAATCTACTCATTTGCTCTTTGAGTGACAGCTGTGGAACATCATGCTAATGTTGGGACAAAATAACAAATTTATAGATATTTCATGATTAATTGGAAGACTGAACAAGTTGTTATTCTGCTGTCTCTGGTAAATTCAATTGACCCTGACAATGTCAGAGTGATTGCCTATACCTTAAGGCACCTTGGGCTGACCTGTGCTCATTCAGTCAAGTCTCTCTCTGAAACAATTCCTATATTATGGTAATGCCTTCAAGTATAGTCATTCTGTAAGAGTCCCCTCCCCTGGTTCCCAGAATGTTTCTATTGTTTCAAGACTAGCCTGTCTGTCAACATATGATTCTATGTATGTAACCAATCATGTAACATTTGGTCACTTGTTTTGTACCTCCCACTGCTAGTTTTGTATAGACTAAACTCCTTCCTGATTCTGGGCCATTGCTTGGGAGGAATTATCCCTGCAACTGTCCACTGGCGTGATCTCCAACAGTCCACTGGTGTAAAGATTAAATGACATCTTATCTCCTCAGTGCAAAGAGTCTTCCTTTTGGTTTGGTTTGGTTTGGTTTGGTTTGGCTTGGTTTGGGAAATTTTCCGCAACACTATGCGTTCTGGAGTTAATGGAAGACATGCATGTAGAGGAATTACCTTGGGAAAGGCAGATAAAGACAGGAGAGAGGTCAAGGACACAACATCCTAACTGAGAAAAACAACAGCAATGGTATGCCTTTACCAACAGAATATATAAGTCTTTTGTCTAGCTATGAATCAAATAATGTAAGCTTAAATAAAAGAATCACCTAAATAACTTTAGAAATACCAACTTTTGCCTCCCATACACATTAAGCATAAATTCAGTGACGAAGAAAATCACAAATGTAATATAAATGGAAAGGTGAAAACACTTGTTAGTCACCGGCAAACACTAAATATATTTTATACTTCCAAACCTCTTGTCTTCTCTAGTGCACTGCTGGAATAAACCTCACAAAAATCCCAGGAGGTAGGCTATGAGTGTGGTAGTACTCTGTGGCATCCTGGTAAATAAGAACAGATGCTCATCCATCCACAAAATTATTTTGTGCCAGACTGCTTTAGGTCACAGGGTTGTTGAACAAAGGAAATTCCAGTTTTCTACCTGTCTCAGTTCAGAGACTGGCATTTGTTGTAACTGTTTTTGGAACAACTGGACTCAGGAAACAACACCTTGGGATATGAGAACCTTGCCAAGGAGCTCAAAGCACATCTGAGTCATTGATTCACTAACCCTCTGGCAGTCCTTGTGGAATAGAAAATGGATCTGTATACAATTTCAAAGATCTGAAGCTTTAAAGTCAGCAAATTAGCAGCCAATTCCAAATCCTAGTAAAGTCCTCTTTCTACTAAACCCAAACACTTGGCAATATCACCCAAGTACCTACAGAGATCCAGAAGGATGCGTGTGTCAGAAACTCTCTCCATGGGCTCAGCTGCATCCTCAATTTGCTTGGTGCTGAGCCATTTTGACTCACTACCTAAAAGCTCTCAGGAGAGGAGGTAGTCCTAACTCTAGTCCATTAGCCTTTCTTGTGGTCTTGTCCTGAACTGCTGCTGTTGCTTTTAGCCTGATTCCAAGCCAGAGGCCCTGCTGTTTTACTGGAGGAGGAAAACGAGTAAGAAAGAGGGATAATCTCCATCAACAAGTACCCTGGGACATTCACTTGTTGCTTTGGCATGACACTTCATGATGTACTGAGCTTCCACTTCACTCAAACAAGTGTGATGATCCATGATCCTAGCTCTTAAGCATATCATGTGATTCTTCAAGGGCCAATCTAAAAACATTTGCACTCAATGGCTTCATATAGTTTACAACTTTCAGTAGAACAGAACATTTTCAAAATATGTATTTTGGGGAAAAAAAAGAAACCACTTCTCCCTTATAAGGATGAGGGTGGGAATCACAGCAGTCATTATTTGTTTCTACTCCAGGTTGAATTGTTTTGGAGATCTCTTTCATCGTGCTTTTAAATATTGTGTTATGTGACATCAAATTCTGTTTTAATGCAACATATTGATTCTCTTATAGACTATGGTATTATTGTCTTAAAGAGACTCAGAGTAAATGATTAAACACAGCTTATGCATTGCAGTCACCAGCAGTTTAGAATTCTCCTCTGATTTGTATGTTTAATGGTTGTCGTTCAAGTGATGAGGGCTAGAACATCTGACCTGTGTGACTATGAAATAAAAGTACGACACTCCACAGCTTCTGGCTGCCACTTCCATTAAAACAGCTAACAAATGGTGGTAGGGACCATATATAGTACCAAGACCATGTCTCTGTGCCCTACCCAGATACACTCAGAGGCCTGCTTTACTAATATACTAGGTTTGTTAATCCACTGAAATTGACAAATCAGGATTAGGGGTTCCAACATACCAATTATTTCAACATACCAACAAAGCAATGGTGAAGGGCTGGAAAGTAGCTTTGATCAGTGTAGCCAGACTAGGAAATGCAGATACAGGGCTTCAAGATTCTGTCTTTAAGGGACTGTGAGAAGCTTTGGGATTTTATGGAAAAGAGCAAAGGCAACAGTTAGGGATTCCCTAACTGTGTTGATTGTACTTGTCAGGTTGTTTTCTGGTTGGTGTGTATCTCAAGACTGCTTTTGTGGAATCCTTGGAGAGTCATCATTGCTTGAGAGGACAATTTGGCTTCCATCATGAAATGACTTCTACTTTGCAGAACAGCCTCAGTTTTATCATGGGGTAATTTTTTCTGCTTGGGAAGTGACTTCTTTATGGGGTCATCTGGGTTGCTTTGCCTTTCCTGGAATTGGAGGTGGCTGCTGTTTAGGACAAGGATTAGAGACTTCTAGGCATCACTCCAGGGGATTCAGAACTGGGCTATTATAAAAGCTGGCAATTAAATGTCCCTGCAAATCCTGAAAATTAGCTATTTTTATCTCATTGTCCTTACTTTTGGAGGCTGAGACACCCCAGGTAAATTTAGGGCTAATAAACCTTTTAATACTCCTTAAGTGATTAACATGCTTACTTGCACAGCTGAACAGGGATCTGACCCATAGTTTTAAAGTAATAAGAAGGCACATAAAATGAAGACAGTGATACTTCATGCTGCTTTTTGTTATCTATTGAACATCTGCAGGCCCAACCTCTAAGTTCCTGTTACAAGGTGACCTGTGGCAACCCAGCCCATTCACTTTTCCAATAATAGAAAACTTTTTTAGTGATGAGACTGACGCTGCTGTTTAGTAGGTATTGTATTTGAGATGAGGGTTCTAGGGAAGTAGAAAGTGATAGTATCCTGAAGAAGCTTGGCTAAATTTAAACAAGAATTATTTGATTTTAAGAATATTGTTACCCAAGTGTGGTAAGGCCAAACTATCAGGATATTAGTGTCAGAAGAGGGCACATCATGCCACATAAAATCCCACTGGGAAACACCAGAGTCAGTCAGGAGACAGAGGTATTGAAGAGAAGGAAAGAGAAGGATGGAGTGGGCCAAGAAGGCTGAACTGACTTAATACTGGCAGTCTGGATAATTTCAGTGGACACTAAAACACAGGGGCTGTCTCTGGTTTTTAGTTTTGTTCTTGTTGTTGGCTCCAGAGAGGAATAGTAGTGCAATCTTGATGGAGGAAGTGGTGGGGATGCGAGTCCCGGAACGAATTCATTTGCATATGAAAGACATGCTGGTAGGTGGGTTGTTTACAATCTCCAGGAATTGGTTAGCCAAGGAGAGGCAGGCTATCCAAGGGCAACAAAGTCCCAGATATCAAAACTTTAGGAATACAGAAAATAAAAAGACACCATCCAAGAGTAATGTCCATAATTCAGAGAAAGAAAGAAAGTATAGGGTCCTACCAGTAAGTGATGTTCCCGTGAAAGAGAAGTGCTGATTCTAACTAGCTATACTTGATGGGAGACAGTATCAAAAAGCGTAAGGGAATCCTGAGCATGAAGGAGGTTGCCTTGGGTGAGATAGAAGCAGTCACTTGCAGGAGAATGTCCTGTGAAGAAGTGGCATTGCTATCCTGCTGAGAGGTGTAGGTACAATGGCAAAAGAACTCAAGAAAGAAGTGACAAACTGTACGTGAAATCATAAGTGTTTTAATTGGAAAGAGGCCACCTCTTAAAAATAGCACCTGTCAGTCAGAGAGCAGGAAGTTAGGAGCGCCACCACCACCACCATTATTATTATTATTATTATTATTATTAATTTCTGATCTTACCTACAGAGAAACAGAGACTCCAATTGGTTGGTGAAGGATGTGTCTGTTACAGAGCAGCTGGCCTGCTTACATTTCAGCTTGTCCTGTTGGGTTTATGGCAATATTTTCTGGGCCATATTCAAGAAATTTTACTTGTACAGTGTTGCGCTGTGAGAGGAAAATTGACTTGTCTATGTATTTATTATTGAATGAAACAAGCTCTGGAAAGAAGGGTTTGCGAAAATAAGTAAGAGTTACCAAACAATTCATTCTCTTCACCCCTCCCCTCCCAGTGCCTTTGTGGAACAGACCCGCCCCTTGGGAGAGTTCACAGTAACTTGATCCCAACAGATGCAAATCAAGACACCAACCCTTGAAACAGGAGTGCAGTAACTAGGAAAATTCCTTTCACCACCTGGTAGGTGAGAAGTGGCAGCTAAGGAAACTTAACCATGAGTCTACTCCTCAAACACAAAGCCTGTTGACTTCCTCTTTCACTATTTTAGTGTCGTAAGGGGAAAACTACAAAGTGAATTGTACTCAGATCTACACTGCACTACCAGAAGGTACAAGTGTATAAAACGGTAGGAGTGGAGATTTGAGATTACGATGTTCTGGTAAAGCTGAATGGACAGGGAGGTAGACACAGTAGGGGAAATGGGTTATGTGTACTGGGCCATTCAACTCAAGTCCCACAAGAGGATCATCGCCCCCTCCCCCACTAAAAAAATCCTTATCAGAACTGGAGTCTGGGTGTGTGATACTGATAATGCAGCTACTAGATACTAAGAACCACTAGGTGGCATTTGTGATTTATTACTTTCTAAGCAGAGATTTAAAAATATCTCTGCTGATCCTTTGCTTAGACTGAACAAGACATTTAACATTCTAAAGCATTTCATTCAAGAAACGCGTCGTTGATTGTCTTTCTCAACCTCGAAGGGAGTGAGAGCTGGAGACTGGCTGGAGAAGTTGAATTTCAGATCATCTGCATTCTTCTTCAGGTCCTTTCTGACCGCACACCATCAGCTTACATAAGTAATTACTTGTCTACAATTAAGCTGTAAATAATGCAATCACTCCATTCTTGTCCCATCACTCCAGTCCCAACCACAACAAATAGTGCTAATCACATACTTATTCAAGTGTGTAATTATTCACAGTTAAACTTCTGTCACTTTCACCCTGTTTGGAAACAGCAGAACACAACCTGTAATTAGCAAATGTGGCTGCAGGCACTTTTGCTTGGGAGTACGCCAGGGATTCAGCACCTAGGCTCTCCTTTGATCTGGAAGCTGGCGAGGCGCCTCACCCCGAGGCCAGAGTGCTATCAGCACTCTGCAAGTCACTGAGATCAATGAATATGTCAAAGGCATCTATCCCAAATCACATATTACTTTCCTCTCTCACTGTGGTTTCTGCCTTTAGTATATATTTCATAGACTTTCCTATTCTTTTTGAACCCTTTGACTTCAGTTTAAAGGGTTACCAAAAAGGTCTCCAAGCCCCTGTGTTTTCAACTCAGGTTAAAAATGAAAGTCCCAGAAGTCCTGCTTGAAGGTCCTCGTTCTTTCTTAATTTTGCAGTTTCCTTGAAGAAAGACACAATGGAGGAGGAATGACCTTTGCTGCCTCACTGGCTCCACAAGGAAAAAAGAAACCAAAGACTTTTGTCTGGTCCCTGGGTGTACCACTCCCCGCACTGCTCAGCGGATTCACCCAGCAAATGGGTACTGTGCTTGCAAGAAAGACCATGTACAGTCAGATGTTTCAGAGCAAATCCACTACATTTTATTACAGGAGAAACTAACTCTGCAGCATAGATCTTTCCCAGGCAGAAATGACGGTGTCCTCTTAGGTTTTCACCTCTAAAGGCTTCTCTCGGCATCATCTAGCTCCTTCAGGGTGTTGCATGCCTTTAGGTGTGAGGTAATGCTTTGCATACAAATATATTGAGACCATTTAAAGGAATAGTGAGTCACAATACGATATGCACATCCATGAATTAGATTTCTGTTTGTGCGTTATATTGAGAGTGATCATTTGCTTTTTTGAGGAAAAGTTATTCTACCTTCATTAAGACCTCCAGTGGCAATTACCTAACGAAAACAAGTTTGCATGCCTAACCTGGTTTAATATTTTCCTCACCTGACATATTCAATTAAGACATTGATTTTTTCCCTTCGACTAAACATGAATACTCTTCACAATATAGGAGTAAACAGGACTTCAATTTGACTCTTTGCATATAAATATTAGTCAACCTTTGGTCCTAACCATAGCAAAGCCTATTGTTAACATAATATTTAAGTCTCCCAGGGAAGAACAGCTTTGCAAGAATCTGTGAGAAAAGACTGTCCTCAGAATAGAAGGCTTCCCAGGGTAAGTGTGAGAAATATAGGCATGCGGCCTGGCCAACTAACTTAACCAAATGAGCCAAATTAGCCCTGGCAAACAGCACAGTGACAGATGTGTGAGCCAGATTGCCATGATGTTTTTATTTTATAATTTTTTAAGAAGAAATACTATGATTGCTTCTATGGGAGCAAAGTGGGACAGTACTGAGTACTTATCTAGTGATTTTGATTAATACAGACTGACAAGCAATCTGGAGGATTAGTTAAAAAACAAACCAAAAAGGACCTCAATTTTTCTCCAACAACCGTGAACTTTAACAGAAACCTTTAAAATTTCTATTTTTTTAAAATTGACAGATAAAATTAATGTACTCACCATGTGCAGTGTTATGTTATGATTTTAAAACTCCATTTAATTTAGCAGCTCACTCACAGTACCCTCATTGTTATTTTTAAAACTCATTTTTAAAGGTCTTAATGTCCAGTCCACTGATGTAATAATAACAAAATGTACCACACTGCTGATTTAGGAGAGGATCACAGAGGTGACCTATAGGTATTCTCTGGTTGGCCTCTAGAGAAGACTAAAAATGGTGCAAAAAGTCACTTCTCTTGTGACTTGAGGGCACACTTTTACCTTTAGTCAAAAGACTACATCTCTGTCTCTGTCTCTGTTTCTCTCTGTCTCTACCTCTCTCTGCGTATATCTTTATCTGTATCTGTGTCTATCTCAGTGGAGAACTGGAATCAAAATAGTCATGTTCAACCAGGAGTACAACACATCACTAATCAATCTACTTTCTGCCATTCCTATTGTCCC
Source organism: Dasyprocta punctata (assembly GCA_004363535.1). Classification (NCBI taxonomy): domain Eukaryota; kingdom Metazoa; phylum Chordata; class Mammalia; order Rodentia; family Dasyproctidae; genus Dasyprocta; species Dasyprocta punctata. The sequence continues at coordinate 12,217 of RJWM01002843.1, forward strand.
CTGCCCTTGACTATCATTTCTTACTTGGTCTTCATCATTGGTCTCCCTAAGTGGACCCTAGCATTCTCCTTAGTGTGTATCCACATAGCAGAAACACTAACTTTTTTTTTTTTCCTGGTACCAGGATCCAACTCACAACCTTCTGCTTACCAGGCAAGTGCTTGAGTCACTGAACTAAATCCCCTGTCCCAGGAACACTAACTTTATCTTTATTTATTTATTTTTTTTGCGGCACCGGGGATCCAACTCACAACCTCGCACCTGCTAGACAGGCGCTTAAGTCACTGAACCAAACTCCCAGCCCTAGTTTTTTGAGGCAGGGTCGCACTATGTAGCTCAGGTAGGCCTTGTGCTTGCGTTGTAGCCCACGCCGGCCTCGAACTCACAACGCTCCGCCTACCTCAGCCTCCCAAGTGCTGGGATTAAAGGCGTGCGCCACCACGCCCGGCTAGGAACACTAACTTTAAAGCATAATTCTGACAGTGTCGTGCTGTCGTTTAACTCTCAGTGCCCTCCTGTTGCGCCTACATTGTGCCTTGCTGTGATTTAGGAGACCCCAGCAGATCCTGCTTATGCTGGGTGTCCATCCTCCTTCTGCACTGTACCTCCTGCCCAGCCTCACTGGTCTTTAGCTCTGTGCGTGTGTGTGTGTGTGCGCGCGCGCGCACGCGAGCGTGCGCATGCCCAGAGTCCCACACCCCTTATGCCCTCCACTTTGATTGTTCTTCACCCAGATCTATTGATAGCCTCAGCTTATATAGCTGCCCCTTTGTGACTACCTTGTATAGGATGGGCGGTTCCTTCTGTGTCTTCAGTTTCAGCCCTGTGGATGATTTTTCATAAAACATATCATCATGCATAGTCTACGTGTGCATTAAGTTTTCTAACCACTAGACATCTGGTTCCATGAGGCAGTCTATGAGTTTCTCATTCACTCCTGAATCTCTAGTACCTATCCCTATATAGTACATAGTGGACTCCCAAAAATTCTTTGTCAAACAAATGAATAAATAGAATTTAATCAATCCAAAGATCAAAGCATATGGAAATTATCTTTTGAGATTTCTTTGAGTAACTGCAAGTAGACTAAAGCTATACTTTCCTTCCTATATTTTATTTTGAAAATTTTTAAAAATATATGTGAAAAAATTTTGTAGTGAATACCCCTCCAAATTGGACAATTAATATTTCATTATACTTACTTTATCACATATTTATCTATTTATTTCTCTACCTCCAATCGATCTGATTTTTGGTAACTTTCAAAGCAAACTGCAGCTGTCAATATATTTCTTCCTAAATATTTCAGCATGCATAGTATTAACTAAAGTTCGATATTTGTTTAAAGTTTTTCTTTTGGTATAAAGTTTACATGTAATGAAACACATAAATCAAGAGAACATTCACTAATGTTAAAGAAACACACACATCTCTGTGACCCAAATTGCTATCCAGATAAAAATAGTATCTATGCCTCTCAATAGTCAATCTTTAACTCCAAGGACAAAATTATCTTACTACCTTGAATTAGTTTCCCTATCTAGAATTTCATATGAGGGGAATTAACACACAGATATATTATATTGTATATGGCTTCTTTCACTTAAATAGAATGTTTTTATGGATCATTGATGTTGATGTGTATGTGAGTATTTTGCCTTGTATCTAAATTTCCCCCCAAACCTCAGGCACTCATAGTTGGGGTTTTGGGGAGGTGACTGGATCATGGGTGTGTGATATCAGGACTAAGGGTATGTGGTAGTGGATTAATCCACCAATTAATTTAGCATAGTTCTCAATGTGGTTGAATGGATTTATAAAGCCCAAAGACCCACTCTGGGAGTGGATAGTTCCAACCGGTAGGTACCAACCAGTCTTGTAGCCTGGATGGAATATATAGGGAAAGATAGAAGACAGATTCACTGTTACTTGCCTACTCTGCTGTGGACTATTTATTCTGTGTTAAGACCCCTACCCTGCCAGCCTACCTTGTACACAGTTGACTATGAACTTTTAAACCTCTACAAACTGTGAGCCGAAATAAACCTTTCCACCTTTAACTTGTGGGTGTCAGGTATTTTGTCTCAGCAGTGAGGAAGTAACTAAGACAGGGAGTTATTAATCTTTCTTACTTCTAAGTAGTCCATTGTTTGAGTATATCATAGTTTACTTAGTCACCTATGGACAGATACCCATTGAGGTTCTATTTGGGGCTATTATGAGTGTAGTTTTCATAAACATTCATATACATGTAGTTTTGTGGCTATAATTTTCACTTGAATAAATACATAGGGGTAGTATGAGTTACAGATACTGTTGGAGTATAGTGTTAATTATTATAGTAAACTTCTAAGTGTGGGCATAATGTTATCTTCCACCAATAATATAATTTCAATTACAACTTTGCCAATACTTGATGCTATTACTCTGTTTCATTGTAGTCATTTTCAGGTATATTGTGGCTTTAATTTGATTTCCCTGATTGGCCTTTTCTATATCTTATTTTGCAAAGTGTTTGTTAAAATATTATGTTTATTTTCTGTTGAGCTGTTGCTGTTTTAATTATTGAGTTGTGTAATTTCTTTATATAACCTGAATATGTAATATAAAGTTCTATATCAACTTTGTTTGGCAAATATTTTTCCCCAGTCTGAAATTTATCTTTCATTTACATGAGTTTTTTGATAAACAAGTTTTTGTTTCATTTCAGTCAAGTTTTCTAACTTTTAATGGTTATTGTTTTCTGTGATCCCCAAAACTTTGATGTTCTGTTCATGAAGAGAGTTTCCTTCATTTTTTCTTCTCTAAAAGATCTTGTTGTTAGGTACACTCCATCTTTTTTTTTTGTTTGTTTATTTGACTTTTTTTGATACACTCCATCTTGAATTAATTTTTGTGTATGGTTTAAGGCATGTAAATTCAAGTTTTTTGTTTTGTTTTATTTTTCTGCATGGATATTAGTTTCAATAACAATTGTTAAACGAATCTCTTTTATCAAGTGTTGTACTTTAGCAACTGTGTCAAAAATCAAATACTATCCAAGGGTAAATTGATTTCTAGGCTGTTCTGCTCCATTGACTTATAAGTTGATCCGTATGTCAGTAGTATTTTTGATTACTGTAGCTTTATGGTAAGTCTTTAAAATCAGATCATACAAGTATGCCAACTTTTTTAAATTCACAAGTGCTTTTATTATTCCAGGTTGTTTGTATTTCTGTATCTATTCTTGAATCAGCTTGTCAATTTCTACAAAAATTCTGAAGGAATCTTGATTGAGATTACACTAAATTGGTGGTAACAAATTTTAAAACACAATTGTATGATCTCTCAAATGTATCCTTCAAGGTCTTTCTTGGATATTGGAGAATTCTGTCACTTCCTGATTGGAACTTTATTCGAATTAAGAAATTATGCCTTCGAGTTTCCTTTGCTACAAATAATAACCAGTGTTTTAAAAATGCACTCAAAAAATTTACATTCATTGTTTTATTTAATGCACATGCAAAAACCTAAACCCATGAGTGAGAAATTACTTTTTGAAAATTGCACATTAGATATTGGAAGCCCAAGGAGTTTAAATGCCTTGCTCAAGGTCAGACAGTTAGAAAGGGAGATTTTGGATTAACACCTCTTACTCTGAAGTGCACATGACTCAGGAAGCAGAATTTTATTATCTTTTATTACCCATTATTGTATGAATGTGAGAGTTTTGTTAACAGTGGGATCCAAGTGCTAAGGGAGAGGAAGATGAGATGAGGTCATATTGTGATGGTGAAACAGCAAAGATCTTCAATTAGAGAGTTCAAAAGGCTGTATCTGGAGATGCCCATGGTCAATGGAAGCTACTGAGGGCTGGAACCTGGATTTGAACCCATAGAGACTGAGGGAAAAAAAGCCTCCCTTGAAATTTGGCCAAAGTCTTGCCCATAGGCTGACTGTCTAAAAACAACCTGTTCTAATGCCTTTACCTGCCTGAGAATATTTATATCTTAAGAAACTCACACGTGATACACTTGGCAATAGCTGCAGGGCACAAGTTCTACCACCTCCCCTCAGATGCTCAGGGCAGCAGAAGAACATAGAGATTCACAAATGAGCTTTCTTTGTAGGGCACCGTCTGCTTTGAAATTCTTCATTAAAGCTTTTTCACAAATAAATTGCCCAATGTCCATGGGGAATATTTCCATCTTTTAATCATATGCAGTTTGAATTGATTCTGGAATTGCTGCACGCGTGGCAGAGTTGGTGTAAGGTCCCTAGCAAGGGACTGGGTGAGGGCAGATATTCAGACGTCCACCCCTGGAAATCTTTTTTGAATATAAGTAACAAAAGAAAGCCCCAAAGGGAGCAATTGGAGTGAGCCTATGTTTTGTGATGTGTTTAGTGCCCTCTGTGATTAGAATTTTAAAACGGTGGAAGTTAATTATTCGTCCTATCCATTGGGTTATTATTGGCTCCAGAAGTGAAATCTTAGGCTTCAACTTTCTTCTTATAGGCTGCTGAGCTATGCCAGGTTAATAATTTTTAAAAAATGTCAAGTATCTGATTGCCATGGAAACATTAATACAGAATGGACCCAGTAGCTCTCTGTGCTATAGAATTACAATTATATGAATTACCTTGGCCTCAAGACACCTTTACAAATGACCAGAGTTATATCCTTGAAAAGTAAGCCATTCATGCACAAAGCAAGAAATGGTGTGAAATGTCTCTACTCAGTCATGTCATTGGACAAATGCCAGTTGCTTTGCAAGACAGAAACAAGTAAGGTAATGCAGGCAGATGTTGCTCTGGTGTGGGCCTCCCCTCTTGCAGAAGAACCAGTGAGGATGGGATGTGGGCTTTACTGGTCTGCAATCTTAAGGGAAGATGTATGTCGAAGTGGGTGCCAGGCACCTGGGGTTAAAGCTCAGGAAGGTGCAGCACGCACTTTGGGGTACGCTCCAGGACCTCTCCACGGAACACATGTTCCAACTGCCTCCTCCAGCCTGATTAACAGAGCACTGCTGATTATGTTATGCAAATGATAGGAGATGGATTTCACATTTCCCCCAGCCAGGCTTTGCACAGCTTTGCATTTATTATCCCCCTTTAAAATACAGAGTCCTCAGAGAAGGGGAATGGCTTGTTTTTATTTGTTTGCCAGTAGAGTTGGCACAGACCTGTCAAGCAATCACCTCGGGCCGTGATCTGCAAAGCTGCCCTTTGTTGTTCTTCCCCTTCTCCCATTGCCCCCCTAGATTGTTTACAAGACACACAGAGACATCTGTATGCCTCAAAACAAGCTATTTCCTGATTCTGCAAAACTTGTCAGCCTGGGTGATGAAAATGTTACAGCATTTGTTGACAAGCCATCAGATAAACCCAGAGTTACGTCCCCAGCACCTTGTCCTCATTCACAGCTCAGGACAGTAAATACTTAGCAGGTCCTGGTTCTAGATGATTGTGCAATCAACCATCTGGCCCTTGGCACTTCTGTTATTGCTTTCCATGCTTTGGTGTTTGTCCATCACCAGGAAAGCTGTGACTAGGTTTACCTCTCTTTGGAAATACAAGGATTAAGCTTGTATTTCTGCATTATGAATCAGACCTAGAAGTCAAGGTTGAGTCTCTTGGTTTACACAAAATTCTTGAATAAGTGCCTATACAACTCAAATATTTCTGAACCACAAATTATGGTAAGATGTTTCCTTCTACTCCAACTATAGCTGCCTGTGAATGTCAAGAAAACATAGTATAGCTTTCTATCAACCTCTCCTCCCTCCCCTACTTGGCCCCAGCTCCCACCACAGGGAGAAGCTAATATAATTTGTGTAAAATGAGCAACTCAAAATTAATGGGGCAAAGATCAGCTGACATATCCAATTCCTCCAGAAGACCTTCTGTGATGATTTCTTCTGATTTACAAGATACAACCCAGCAACAGTATAAGCTCATCAAAGTGGGGAAAAACGGCTGCATGTCACAACTTGGAAAGAGCTCCACAGATCTTTGTCAGATGGGAATAAGACTCTGCAGCTTTAGAACAGTTTATTAAATCAGAGATTTATAATCCAGCTTTGCAAATAGCTACTTGCCACCTACCTCTGGTGAATCTTGACTACTTCCAGATATGTGGCGTAAATTATTGATACATATGTGTTCACACATAGGCACATTACATGTGCGTGTATGTCTGTACTTTTAAACAGTCATTCCTGACAATTGTGTTAAGTATTAATTGTGTTAAGACAATTGCAACTGTGTGTGAAGCACTAGGCTCTGTAGGTTAATATAAACTGATAGCTTCTAAGGCGGAAATGGTGGTAATTCTGCCACTTAAGAGGCTCAGGTGATAAGATCACTTGAACCCAGGAGCTCAAAACCAGCTGGGTAATATGAGACTGTCTCCCAAAAACAAAGCAAAACAAAAAAAATACAATAAATAAAATTGATAACTTCTAGTACTAATATTTGATGATCCCATTTAAGGACCAGGAGATTGGCAGATACCTGTTATTGTTAGATCAATTCTACCGAGTTTATATTATTCTGGTTTTTCAGATGAGAAAACCAAGACACTGTTTATATGGCGTTTTTAATGTAGTCAGGATTCAAATAGAAGTCTGTGCCCACATTCTCTACATCAATAAAGAACTTGTAATTTCCAGTGTTAGTAAACCCAATGTAAATCTGCATCAAAAATAAAAGGAACTTATCCCACATAACCAAAAGATCCAGAGAGGGGATTCAGTGAAAGTTTGCTCCAGCAGTTTAAAAGCTATTACCAAAGGCATAATATTTGCAGTTTACCTAGCTTTATACTTTATAAAGGGAGTTTATTCTTAAGTACCACACTGTGGCAAAGCAGCACCATCTCTCATCTCAGGATATGCAACACCTCCCCAGTGGTGCATCTTTAAGACGCCAACCAGGGGAAAAATAAAGAAAGAAAGAAAGAAAGAAAGAAAGAAAGAAAGAAAGAAAGAAAGAAAGAAAGAAAGAAAAAAGAAAAGAAAAGAAAAGAAAAGAAAAGAAAAGAAAAGAAAAGGAAAAGAAGCCTGGCATTTAAATCTCTGAAAGAGGACAGGAATTCCTTTATTGTACAATTCCAACAAAATCATTGAGTTAAAGAACTTATTACAATTACATTCCCATCTTGAGCCAATTTCTTAGCCAGGGGAAATGTGTCCCTCACGGTATATATCTGGAAACAAGGGTGGGATCAATCCCATCCAAACCACATGACTAAGAATGGAGAGGAAAGATACTGTCCCAAAAGCTGGTCCAAACAACAACACAATGACAGTTTTCTATTTGCTCTTCTATTTAAAGATATATCATAAAGATAATGAGACAGTATATCTATTCAACAAATACATGAATAAACATCAAGTGACACTCAAACACAGTGAATAAGAGCTGAAAAAGAAAATTTAAAGAATTACATTAGACAAGAACTCTAAAAGGCACAATTGCAGTATAGAAGGTCTAGTCACTTCCATTGCTGCTGCTGCTGTTGTTTTATTTTATCAGGAAATAGTGGAGAGTTGTTAACAGCTGAAATGCAAAGGTAGAGAAATCAGTCACTTGGAGAAAAGAAGGGATAACAAGCACATTCACTTGGCTAAAACATTAGAAGAAATGCTTTTGGTGAGGCTAAATGATAGGTAGTGAGAGACTGAACAATCAAGGCTTTTTAATACTGTGAAATATCAAAACACTTCAGGGTTTTTAACTGAAAATTAACATGGCAAAATACTATCTCAAGAAGGTTTCTTATTCTGTATAGAGAGGATAGAGAGAGGATTAATGCGAAGGGTAGATAAATGGAAGGAAGGCAAACCAGCACTTCTGATTTGAGGTCATTACTTTGCTAAAACATACCTTAAGCACATATTTGCCGTGATTGGTCTATGACTTGTGTGTACTTCCCAAAGACATATGTGTTGGAAGTCAGTCCCCAGTGTGACAGTGTGGGAGGTGGTAGAAGGCACCTAGATCATTGGTGAAGCAGCCTTCTGGAGAGATTAAGGTAGATCTTAATGGGCCCTTGAACTCTCAAGAAAGCAAGTTCTGAGAATGGCCTGACTCCTGAATCACTTTCTTGCTTTCTGTTTAGGAATTTGATTTCTTCCTCTCTCGTGTTCTCTTCCCTTGGCCATCTCCCCCGAAGTGGCCAACATGTCAGAGCCTGCTGCATGCTGCTCACAAGCTGCTTGAACTTTCAACATCCAGAGCTATGAGTTAATTATTCTCTTTTCTTTGGACAGTTTGCCATTCTTCAGTACTTTGTCGTGGTAACAAAAAACAGAGGAAAGCATGCTATATAGTGTGCCAGGCTGTAGATACAATAGTAGCAGAGGTGACATAATGATGAATTAGATATAGACCCTGTCGCCAAGGGGATAATTGTCTAAAAGTGGAAGTAAGTATGTAACACAGATCAGAATCCAACGTGAAAGACAGTGTATGGGAAAGAGAAACAGACCATGCGGTACATATGAGCAGCTGACTTTACCTAGAGAAATAGAAGGAGTCCTCACTTGAGCTGGTTCTTATAGATGATGTAAAACACCCTAAACGAGCATGTGGGTCTTGGAATGCAAATGATGATTTGTACCTAAGCTGCATCTCAAAGAAAGTAAAGTGAAAAGAAGAAAGGAAGAGAGAGAGAAAGTGAGAGAGAGAGACAGACAGAGAGAGGAAGACTGAGAGAGAAATCAGAGGACAATAGTTTTCTTACTTGGTTGCACATATTGTTCCATGGTTTAACACTCCAGGCCTTTTTCAAACTTTTTGTTAGGCCTAACTTGAAAATGTCACCGACAATAGTAGGAAATGAGAAAACATCAACTAATATTTACAACTAGAGTTAGGAAGAGAATATGGCTTGTTAGGAGAACTGTTATAGAATTTAGTTTGTACACATTTCTTATTTCATCCTAAATCTAAGCTATATGTAATCGCTGGTATAAATTGTGATATTACCCAGTAAAAAGGATACTTTTAAAAAACTGGAACATTGATTTGACACTAGGGAGATGGAAGGTACAGATCAATTCATAATGTTATTTTTCCACTAATTGGAACGCTGCCAAAACAGTAATATATGTGTATGAGACGGGGAAAGGGAGAATGACAAACTGTTGTTGTGACCTTGTAACATAAAGCATTATTATAAAGAAGCAATTTCAGACATCAGTGGCTTCAAAGGAGAATTTTTCTCTGCCATGATTGAGCAACGTCACCTTGTCAGTGGTTCTGGAAAATGGATCAGAGGTTAGGCATAGAGGACCAGTAACAATTTTTCCTGAACCTGACATGTGTCACTCCCTCACTCTGGAGTTTCTTGGATTCCTTCAAATATTAATTCACTGTAAGGTATTAGTAATAGACAAACATATTGTATTCATCCTACAAAACCCCTCATTCAAGAAGTGCCAGGTTGTACTATTTCATCTTGCATGTTATGGAAGCATTATAAACTTTTTTTCCCTTTCCTTCTTCAAACTCACTTGTGTTCAATTATTCATTGGACTCCTCTGAAATTTTAGAGAAATTAAATGCTATATCCACATTCATACCAAATTAATTAATCATGATTAATGTTCCTACAGTGAATACAAAAGGAATTAATCATGATTAGCAACATATTGAAATGTGCAGTTTTGAATTTGAGGTCTTCTTTATAGAATCCTCAAAGTATATCTATAGGTTTGGCTTCTTCATTCTTCTGTTTTTGTTACTATTCTAAATTATTGACTATGACTTATGGATAAGAGGATATGAAAAGCATATGACAAAATACTTACAAAAAATAAAAGTGGAAGGTAATTTGTCTTCCAACCATAACTGTTATGGTTTGGATCTTAGATGACTCCCAAAATTCATGAGTTAAAAACTTGATCCCCAGTGCAGCAGTGTTCAAAGGCAGAGCCTCTGAGAGGTAATTGGATCATGAGGGTTCTGACCTCAAGAATGGTTTAATACATTTTTGTGTTCATAGTTAATGGGTTTTAAGTGAGGAGTTTTGCTGTGAAAGGCATCTCTCTCTTTCTCTCTCTCTCTCACTCACTCATTCTGTCTCTTTGTCTGTCTCCCTCTGTCTCTCTCTCTGTTTCTCTCCCTCACCCCTTCTTCTCTCTGCTTCTTGCTATTATGATGGTGAAACTTTATTCTACCATGTTTTTCCTTCATGATGTATGGCCTCATCACAGGCCCAGTGATGAGATTAAGTAATCATTGACTCAAACTTCTGAAACTATGAACCAAAATCCATCAACCAAAATAAGTCTCCTTTCAGGTTGTTCATATCAGTTTTGTCATCTCAGCAAGAGAAATCTGATTGACACGTATGCTAAGGATGACAACTGTACATCTGTAGGCCAGGGATTTGGCACACTGTATCAGTCTTTGTCACTTGTGTGTTGTTCATGACTGCTCAGGAGATATTATAATAGAGCAGAGTAGTTGCAACAGAGAGATACTCAGGACACAAAGCTAAGAATATGTACTATCTCATTCTATAGAGCTAAACCTTAGCCAGTACTTACTATGGATGAACACAAGGGAATAGATTTCTCATTTGTGGTTTTAAAAATTATCTCAACTATTTGAGAGTAGGAACACTTAAGTGATGCTAACTGTAAATTCCTTGAGGTCTATAACTCTAAATTTGCTATCTGTACCAAGCAGTGTACAACACAGTGCTTGGCACAAAACAATCCCTCATGCTGTTGTGGTTGAGTAAATGAACAAACGAATGAGGACATGAACACTGGGTTCCAAGAATTCCAGCAAAAACTCCATTTGATTTCATGACTAATTTTTAGAACTATGAAATTGAGAGAATTTTCTGTTGTTAATTATAGCATGTTTTGAAACTAGATGCAATTATATACAAAGACTCTATAGTTCTATAGGATTTACTTTTGCAAACTGTTTAGCAAACACATGTAATGACAACAATGTACTGAGCACATGCGCTTTACAAATATTCATTCACTTAGTCCTCATGCAACCCTGACTATAGAGTTTTAGATAGGGAAAATGAAGCACAGAGACAGAAGTCACTTGGTCAAGATCACAGAGGTCCTAAGTGCAGGCAAACTCTAGCAGGCTGGTTTTGATACTAGCAGTCCTGCTCCAGAAGCTAACTTTTTTCACTGTGCTCTGCTATCCTGCATCTTAGGTAAGAGGATGCACTGTTTTTAATGACCAGGTACTCTATTGAGAGCAATAAATCAGACATTTTGCTCTCAACTGATTTCCTCTGTCACCTCTCATTGGAATTGGGCCCAACAAGAATGATATGCTCTACCTTAGTACCCCAAATTTTCAAGAGGACATATAAGCACAACAACATTCTTTATAATGTGGCTAACTGTAACCAAGAAAAATTCTCCTGGAAAAATACCTAATTCTTTAGAAAATTCACTACATTCTATGAATTCATCAGATGGGGATAACAAGTTGGATAGGTACAATTTTAGACACTCAACTTATCTACATGATCTAATTTAAAATACAGTGTGAAATGTTTAATTAATTGAAGAAAATATTAAAATATTTGATTCCTATATCAGGTAGTTCTCAGCTGCAGGAATCAAAAAAGCAACAAAATAAAGTAGAGAAAATGTTTCTAAAAGGATACACATGATTCACACGTTCGGACTCTAAATAACCAGGCTTTAATGATGAGCAAGACTATGGAAATCTGAGCACCTGAGGAAGAGCTCATCTCAGGGTGTAATAACTGTCCAAGTGGGAAACATTACTCATCTTTACTCTTTCTGGCTAATTTCCATCACCCTAATGTGCTCATAGGAACTCAGCTATTTGTTTAAAGATGTTCTTAATAGTCCACGGTAACACTGCCTGAAAATTTAAAGACCTAGAAAGCCAAAAGTTTCGTTTCTTGGCTGCCACAGTGTGAGAATCAAGACTATCTGACTTCTTTTCATCACACTTCACTGAGGATATCTTCACATTCAGAAGTGCTCAGATACAAGTGGAGAACGCACACACACATATGCACACACACATACATACAATATAGATATAGATAGATATAGATATAGATATAGATATAGATATAGATATAGATAAAGATGTAGATGTAGATATTACCACCAGCAAGATTCAGCAAGTACTTTTGGGCTGACATGCCTGAAAGAACGTCAGAACTTTGGGGGTAAACTGTAAACTGTTATTTTTAATACAGAGGATTGTATTAACATTGTGTGGATTGTGAGTTAATAGAAACCAACAATTTTATTCTAAAATAATTCTTTGCACTCAGAGAAACCTGCATTTGTAACTTTATTTTACTGTAAGAACTGTTCAGTTGGTATCAAATATCTAAAGGCAAAGATCTAAAAGAAACACATAGATAGGTTAGAAATATAATTAATACTTTTGCTTGGAAACAAATATTGACTTTGCAAATGTATATCTGTGATTGGGATTTTACACCATTATTTCTTCTTTCTTTCATTCAACAAACACATTGAGAGTAGGCCTAGTCCCAAGTAATAGCATAGAGAGCAACTACTAGTGTCATATTCTGGAAGCAGAAATCACTGCTTTTCCAGAAATTTGTATTAAAAAAGTGTCATCTATTATTACAGTTTGTGTCTAGATGTATCCCCAAAGCCTCATACAGTCTTAGATGATGCTTTTATCGATCATGGTTAAATCTAGAATGTGTGATGCTGGGATTAAGGATGTGTGATCACTAAACCAGTCCACTGATTGGTTTGACAATGCCTTAATCCATGAAGTCTAGATACAGTATAAAAGTGGCAGATAGATGCTGTTAAGGTTCCTTATGCTTTTGCTGTCTTCTTCTCACCATGAATTGGTCTCCTCTATGAAGCCACCCTGCCTTGGAGCCAGCCGATTATGGATTAAAACCTCTACAAACCATGAACTAAATAAATCTTCCCTCCTTTAACTTTGGGTTTTGGGTATTTTGTGTCAGCAATGAGAAAAGTAACTAAGATGTCTATCAAGATGCTAATTCTATTTCTTAAGTGACTAAAACATTTATTTTATAGAATGCTATCTTAATTCAATTAAGTAACTCAGAAATGTGGTAGATTTTTAGAAAAATGGCTTCTAATGTGTCAGGTCTTTTTCAGTGATTGATGTCTTCTATTTATTACTAATGGAATCTTTTTCCCCACCCACTGAATCTGGGTCAAACATTTAATTTTTGGTTGACTTGAAAGTAACAAAATTGGTAATGTGTGAATTCTGGAACCCAGACCTTACCAGGGCTTGTTGGATCTTCCTTAGTTGTCTTAAAACCCTTAAATGATACCAGGTTGTACAGAAGCCTAGTTTAGCCCATTAGAGAATACAAGACTACATGGAGGACAACTGAGAAGCCCAGCGACAGCCAATGCGAACCATCAGACTGGTGAGGAAGCCATCTCGGATCTTCCAGCTGCAACTTCTGGCTGTCAGATGACAACAGCCATATGTGTGTTCCCTGCCATGCAGCCTTCAGAACTGTGAAAAATAACACAATGATGCTGATTCAGATTACTGAGTATATGGATGGTTTATTATGCAGCAACAGGTAATCAGAACAGGAAATATTTATAAAATATCTATTACCACTAAATTTACCATTCCTGGATTCATCTTCTCTAATCAGGTCCAATTTCTTCATATTCATCTATAAAAGTTGATTTACTCAGAGTGGGTAGAATTTTCTTACCTGATGATATTAAGCATTTCCACTTTGGATCATACTGGAAACTTCAGTTTTCTGTGTGTGTACTTGCTCCTTTTTCTTGGAAAATAATCATGGATTTCCAAATAACCATAGTTTAGTGATTAAGAGAAAAATTGCATATTATTATTTTTTATAATCACCGAACCACAATTTTAGGAAAGGAAGGAGAGAGAGTTGGGCAAAATTTTTGGATCCCATTACTGCAGCTTTAAAGGTGACTTAGAACTGTTGTGAATCTCTGTGGCAGGCTGTTTCTAACAATGTAAGCAGGCTTGTATATTTCATGAGTAAATCTTGCCCAACAGAAATCACAAATCCCCATAAACAACTCAGATTTTAATGGAAGCCCCCAAATCTATGTTGTTATAAAAAAAGAAAAGTTTGCATACCTTGCTAGCTGATACCCGTTAAACCACACACTTATAAACGCCAAAGAAAGAAATTAAAACAAAATCAGCATTTACAGATCTCTCCCCAGATATATATAAACATATGCTTATGCTTGGAAAATCCTAACAACTCTGCCTCTGCCTTCAACACATCCCAACAAAACTGGTCTCTGTGACAGATTCCCCGTCCCTTGCCTACCCAAATTCATTCCAAAATGAATCTGTACATCCTAGACCACTTGATGGAGTGGGTATGAATATAATAAAGCAGAATTGTCTTTCTCGCTTCTCTAAGGAAGAAAGTTTTGTTCCTTATAGGTAAAATAGTTGAGGCTTCTTTCCTGAGTTGCTATTCCATTTCTTGTGTTTTGCTTTGTTTTGCCATAGAATGACAGTTACCTTCTGCTCCATCTCAGAAAAGGGACTAAGAATTACACACATGGAGAGCCGCATGTTTAATGTGTTTTTTCTTGTCATTTTCACAGGGAAGCCAAAAATAGCAATCTCCCCCTGTCACACTTTTGTCTGACAGGTAAAATCCTATTAAATGGTGCCTCAAATTGTCTCATGAAAATTAGACTAATTTTTCTAAAATTGCAAAGATCCACCCAATCTTCCCTTGTTACATAGCAAATTGATAGGCATGTTGAGATCATACATTGTCTTTTTCAGCAAGGTGAAAACTTATGATTTTTATTTGCCCCTCAAAGCTATTAGAAATATACAGGACAGCTTAAGTTATTTTAAAATTGCAATATAAAAAGAGAATATCAATTGCAAGTATGAGCTTTTAGAATTCGAATTGTTGACTTGAATTGCACCTAGAATTTAATACATTTAGCTGCAAAGTAAATACTGTTAAGCAAGCTTGAGCTAAGCTTAACAGAGTTTAACATGTTCAGTTATAATATTTGTTTAAGAAGAATTATTTCTGACTCTTCTTATAGAAGTATATTTGGCACAACTCTTTAGAGCTTTGCTTTTCAATTCAATGTCTATGTCTCATATAAAGTGTTCATTATTCTATCTTGGCAATGTCTACTATCAATGCAGCTAGATAAATATTTTATCCCAAGACCTAGGTAAGTTATACTCAGTGGGATGATTTCATTTTTCAAAGTTTAGTATAACTGTTTGTGATAAATCACAGCTTACTGGGTGCATTGAAACAACATGTGTATTAAAGTAATGGGAAGAAAACTTGGAGTTTTTTCTAAGTACCAAATATTTCATCCTATAGACAGTCTTGACCAAGTGTTCTCCACCTTTCTGAGGATAGCATAGGATGCTGAAGGATTATACTCTAGTAAAATAAATTCAGATTAGACTCTCCTCCTGATAATGAATTGCTGAGTGCTAGAATTAGTAATCCAATTACAAATTACATGGTCTTCACAATAGTATGCAAATATTACTCTATTTCTCTATTTTATCTTTCTAAGTATCATCTTTCTGTGTCTGCCACGATCCTATTTAATGTTGTCATTCAGTATCAACCAAAAGTTCAGTAGACGCACTGAACTTTTCGGAAGATAGTTCAGAAGAGTTGCTTGCAGAATATGGAGCTCATGAAAAAATCACCCATCCCTCCACAGTATCTAGTTTAGGAATAATCTGATCTGAAAAGAGCTAGATACTTGGAGCACATGTAGTGGCCAGTACCTTGTGCTCTCACAACATTGTCCTAGTAACTTATCCTTTGATGTGGTGCTATTATGCTACATGTGAAACTGGCCTGATAGCAATGTCTTTTGCAAGGATGCAGTGGAGATTTTTGCTTTATAAGTCTGTTCCTTAAGAGGGTCTCTGAAACTAAAGACTCCTAGGTTTTAGAAAACAGAGTAGTGCTAACATCTACGGTGACTGGCTAGACATAGTTATGTAACTGTAAGGTTTCCTATTTTAGGGTGACATCTAGAAAACAGATCCAGTTTTGTGGTAGACATGTACATATATTTTGCAAATATATCTTTGCAAATTTCCCAGCTTATTTTATTGTCTCTATCCACTTATTTTTTATTTTTACTCCAGCTTTTAAATTGTTCCGTTTTGTTGCACTTTCATTTATTTTGGCTATCTGTATGATGTATGCTGAGACAATGTATTGTGTTTAATTCTCATGAAATACTGAAGATATTACTTCCATTTTTATATACAAGGGAACAAAATGCCATCACATTGTGGTATTTCTTTTATTTAGTGGAGGAATTGAAATTTTTTTTTAAATGTGCTCTCAATGATCCCAGACACGTAGGAAGGAAAGTCTAGGTAGTAATCGTATTACTCAGTTCATGATGTGGGCTGCCATTATTAAAATAAAAAAACCTGATGCTATAGCTAAGTATTATCAAGTAGCAGCACTACTTTTTTTTTTTTTTTTTTTTTTTTTCAGCACTGGGGATTGAACTCACAACCTTGTGCCTGCCAGACAGTCTCTTAAGCCACTGAGCCAAACTCCCAGCCCTGGATTTTTGAGGCAGGGTCGCACTATGTAGCTCAGGCTGGCCTTGCACTCGCATTGTAGCCCAAGCCAGCCTCGAACTCACAACGCTCCTCCTACCCCAGCCTCCTGAGTGCTGAGATTAAAGACGTGCGCCACCACACCCGGCTCAGCACTACTTATTAATTATTATTCTCATTGTGCTGATAAGGAAACTGAGGTGCAGAGTTCACATTGCAAGATCTGAAGTTGGCATGGAGCTGAGGTGTGATCCCAGATGTTTTACTTGCAGACTCCAGAGGATAAACAAGGCATCATCCTGTTAGAATCTGAGCCATCCTTGTAAGTCACCTGAATTCATCTATGGACACATGAAGCAGGATGTTCTTAGTATACCTGTATTTACATGTACACCTGTTTGCCTTTTTCGTCTCTTTCCAATAGAAAAGATCTTGCATGGAGTTAAGGTAAAAAGAATTTCTCTACTTAATGGAATAAGGAGTTCTGCTTGGAATCAGGGGAAGGGTTAGATGACTTAAAAGTTTCTTTCTGCCCCAATTCAACTAGGTTAAAAGCTCCTTGAGGACAGAGACTATACTAATGAGGTTTGAGAAGTAATAAGCCTGAATTGCACTTATCTGACTTGTTAGTTTCCCTTGGCTTTTCATGAGTCACAGAGCTGGACAGTTTTCATGCCAGTGCTGTACCTCTTCATTAACTAGGAGTAACTCATGTCTTTTACAATGAACTCTGCTCTGGTCTCAGGCCACACCCATTGGTCACTTAATCATGTGCTGGCTATTTATTGGCAGCTCTGTTTTCAGGTTCTGAATGTTCACTGCAGAGATGGGGCTTTGGACAAGAATGAGCAAGGTCAAAGCCTGGTTCTTGTTAACTGGCTAGAGGATGGTGTATGTGGGATTATACACTTGAAAATCTGGGCCTGTTCAAGGGGATGATTCAACTTAATAATATCTGAATTAATTAGTACTTCTGGTTGCTAGTGTATAGAAATCAGTCTAAAGCAAAAATGGAAAAATTAAAAGTTCACCAATATCTTAGAACCCTAAAATAAGTGAGTATGGACTTTCAATGATTTCATGATAACACTCTCCCACCTCTCTTACAAAGTTGCCAGGCACTCGGTAAGCAACAATGGACCCAAGGCACTTGTCGAAAGAGAGAGGAAAGACTGTTTTGTGTTTCCTTGATTTGTTTGCTTTATTGCACAAGAAATAAACTGGATATTAATGAGTTACATCAAAGGCAGAACTATTAAGATGCAGGTATTTGGTAGAATAGTCATGGATTCATTAGATGTAAGCAATTGTGATTTAATCTTGATAGCATAGAATCTAACACATCACAGACTTAAAAAATGTTCAGTCTGCTTTGGATGGATCATTTCTTCCAGTAGATGGTCATCTACATGAGGGCACAAGTCAGTGTTTGAAATGCACAGCTTTTTAATCAATTTAGAAGGAGTTGGCTCTTCTGGAAAATCATCCTTTCTCCTTAACTACTGGCTTCTCCACGACTTTGGAAAGTCAAGTAGTGTTTGTCCTTCCAGCACTTACGTAACATCCTCTCCATGTTGACTATGGTCATATGCTTTAAAGTAGTAAGGGAAAAGTATTCTCCTCCTTGTACTGGTCTTCGTGGTAATGCCTTGTTTTACGCCATCACATAAAAGAAGTTTCCAGGGTTGTAATACACTAACTGTTTACCATGAGGGAAGTATAGCACGTGTGATATACTGAGTATGGATTGGGACTATGGACACAGATTGGCTGTGTTCACGTCTCAGTTGTACTGCTAAATGTGGATCTTGTTAAGTTTTGTAAGTCCCCCGTGTCTATTATCACCTAGCAAAATCCACCTCTTAGAGATGTAAGAGTTAAATATATATAATATGGATATTTAGAAGTTTAGAAAGTGCCACATATACATTAGCCATTATTATCATTTCGCACAAACACTCTTTAACGTTGACCCCATGTCCACTCACTGATTTTCATCTCCTGCAGTCTTCATCAGCTCATTCACCAGTCTCCAAACCGGTCCCTCCATCCTTTCTCCTTTTGAATCAGTCTTCTAAGTAGATTCCTTGTTATCCTCCTGAAATACTGTTTTCTACAGCTTTCTATCAAAACCATGTTTTTCCAGGGTAAAGTTTTTTTTTCCTGACATTTAAGAATCTCTATAATTCCCTCTGCTTCATTATCAACTTATGTTTGCAACTATTTCTTATTTTTACTCTTTTATAACAAGTGAAACAATGTATGTATGCATGTTATGTATGTATGTATGTATGTTATGTATGTATTTACTGTGTGAAGGTAGAGTGGAGGTAGAGGAGAGCTAGATAAAAGGACCAAATGCAATATACACACTTTTTTTTTTTTTTTTTTTTTTTTTTTTTTTTTTTTTTTTTTTTTTTTTTTTTTTTTTTTTTTTTTTTTTTTTTTTTTTTGCGGTACTGGGGATTGAGCTCACAACCTCGCACCTGCCAGTCAGGTGCTTAAGCCACTGAGCCAAACTCCCAGCCCTCGAAATGCAACATAAATAGCCCCAATTTATGCTTCACAAATCAAAGCTTCTGAAACTGTTTTAAGGAAAACTTGTGTGTTTTAATATCAAAGATAAGCCTGGGGCTGGGGGTTTAGATCAGTGGCATAAGCGCCTGCCTGGCAAGCACGAGGTCGTGAGTTCAATCCCAGGTACAAAAAAAAAAAAACAAAAAAAAAAAAAAAAAAAAAAAAAAAAAAAAAAAAAGAAAATTGAGTCTGGGCCACTCTCATAGAATCCAGAAAGCCTACACTGATGGTGGGGATTATGATCTCTTCTGTGACTTATACTCTGATCCTAAATCACTCTAGGTCATGAAAAGTTGGCTTGTAAAGCACACGATCAATTAACTGCCATACTCACTACTTTCTTGCATAGGAAGATGTAACCACATTAGCTGCCATTGTAATTTGAACATACATTGCACTAACATAATACAATTTTATAGATTTAGAAGATATTAAGCAGGAATGAGGTAAGCATTGCATTCCTAATGAGTTTGCAACATTTCTTATCCTTACTTTTATTTCACTTTGCCTTTCTGAAGCCAAAATCATTTTCTTTTCTGGTTAAGCAGAATAGATTCATTTCCAACCACGCACTGTGCTATGCCTTCTGATGGAATGTGTGCAAAAGGCAAAACTATTGATATTATATTGATGTCATTTCTCATCTGTGAAACATGTGTGTGGATGCTGTGTGCTGCATCTCCGTGTGTGTTTTGGTTACATTTTAGAAATTCTCCTAGTTGGCAGGGGCTCTTCTCTGTTTCTTGCTTGTCTTATTCTGCTCCCCACGACACCGATCAGGCTGCCAAGTTCTTACTGACATCAAAGCAGGCTCCAGGCTCAGATCATCTCTGTGGGATGCAGAGGAAGAGGAGAAATAGCTCTTTCCCAGAGAACACTTCTCTGACTGAGTTCTAAGTCAATTCTTGGGCTTATCTGACAGGTTTTTTTTTTTCCTCACTGGCTGGGCTCCTAGTGAAGTCAAATACTGCAGCTGACGTCAATCGGCTTATGGCCAGGTGCTGGACGGTGCTGGGCAGAATCTCAGGGCAACAGATTCATCCTGCTTGGATCTTGACTTTATAGTTCCGTTTTACACGATGTTCTTTCAAATAGCAATAAAAACAGATTACACAATATAAGCCACCCATGCGTACATTCCTTTCTCCTGAACCCAAATGAATACCGTGCCAACCCCAACAAAGGTTAATTAATAGAACAACAGAAATTCTTATTTAAAAATTGCTTCTTCTCACAGGCCACAGAACCAGACCCTTGCCAGTCCTGTGTTCCTTCACCACAAATCAACTTGTACTTTTCTTTATGCTCTTTTTCTTTCCTTTTCTTTCTTTTTTATCTTATTTTATTTATTTATTTATTTTGGTACTGGGACTCAAACTCGGGACCCCGTGTTTGCCATTCTTCATGTTCTTGCAGTCTCTCATCTTCATCCTTTCCTTATACATCCTTATACAGATACTAGCAAGTTTGCAGATGGCAAAACTATAGTAAATGACCTTAACTTTTATGTCCAGAATTTTCCGTATTTGGATACACTCTTGTTCACTTTGTATGTCTCTCTTGTTTTGCTCTAGAGCCCTACCCCACCCCCTGGTTGTGCTTCCTCTTGTATTTACATGCTCAGCCTTGAGAAGGAATAAATCATTATGCTCCCAATCACATCCTTCCACAACACCAAAACATGTCCTACTTCACAACCCTGCAGAGCTTTGCCAGCTGATGGGCCATCATGATGATGAGTTTGTGTTTAGAGGGAGGTACTTACTGAAATGGCTGTAGGTGAGGGAGTTTATGAATTAGAGAGACATTTCTGGGTCATAGTTTGTGGCATAGGACATACTCAAGCTCACATAGAAAAGAAGGTCACACTTGGGACTAACTGAAGAAATAAGTATACAAATGTAAACAGTAAACAAAATAACCTAGACTCTTGCAGGATTTTGACTCTCTGAAAGGACAATCAGGATTTGTGTGAGATCGTGAAATGATCTTAGTGTGCTTTTACATTTCAAGTGGAAGCAGGAAACCTGCTATTCCTGGAAAATCAGCCAAGAATCTTTCCATTGTGGATCTTTTCCTGGATTATACCATTGAAATGACTTGACTCTGAAATAGAAATGTGACCCCTTTCCTAAGCAAAGTTGCTGGTATCTATTTCTTGTAGGAATAGCCCATTACCAATAATATTTTAAGTCTTAGAAAGATGCCTTTAAATGATCTCATCAGAGAGTTTTAAAGGATCTTAAGCAGTGCCCATTCTGCTTGTTTATTTTACAGTTGAGAGCACTAAAACCCAGTTAGTGGAAGATCTGAGCCCCGAGGGCTGAGGATGTGACTCAGTGGTAGAGTTCTTGCCTTGCCTGTACAAGACCCTCTGGGTTAGATCCCCAACACACAATATATGTATACCTAGAACCAAGATCTTTCACTACCTGTACCACAGTCACTTGTTTCAGGAAAATCATTAATGCAACCCATTTTCATCAGCGTTTTCATACCTTCATTATTTTAATGCTATTGTAAGAAAGTTCAATGCAACTTCATGAGAAATTTACTAATTTATCTGTTAAATTTGTGTAAAACATATTGAAAAACAGTGTAAAATAAAACATAATGATGGAGTCAAGTATCATAGTTGACCTCAGAAATGTAACCATCCCCTTTCTGAATTGATTGTAGATATTTGTTCTTTGACTTCCAGATGTACCATGGTTAGGCTGGGCATAATACTGACTTAATCCTTCCGATATGAATCAGATTTTGAAAACTACACATTATACAATGGAGTTCAATCTTTATGGAGGAGATAATAATAGTTAGTCCTAAAAGTTTAATATATTCCTATTAGCTATCTTTATGTCCTGCTCCAAATCAGCTCCTCTCTACACTACCTTACTGGTTCCCTATTCATTTCAAGTACTAAGACCTTGTTGTGTGGTTTTTCTGAAACTGTCCTTCTTTTCCTGACTCTAAGTCCTATATACCTTCAGGTTCAGGCTCAAGTCCTACCCACTTCCATTAATTCTTTTCTATACAAGTTATACCTTTCCTTTCATTTAAACTCTTAAGAACTTATAATTTATAACACCAAACTCCATATGTAATTATACTCAATTCAATGTAACTTGTCAATTTATGTTCATCTAACTAAAATTTGTGCTGTGTGAACATTTCTACCCAACTTTGAATGTCTTTTTTATCCCTATAACATCCAGTATTATATTGCAGAAATAAGTACCTCAAAGTATTTGCTCTTGATTCGCCTATGATTGAAAGGGAGTCTATGAGACGGGAAGCACAGGTTTTGCTACTCAGAGTGTGATTCATGGCTAGTAGCATCAGAATTCCATAGATCTCATGCTAGACCTATTGATCTCAAAAATTCAGTGATTTGAAAAATATGATAAAGAATTGCTTAGGTGAAAGACACATAGGTGGGCCACCGGCACTAAACTGTGGCCTACATCTGGCAATTGCCGAGGTCTCTTACGTACATGTGCTCAAAGGGAAGTACTTCTTTGACATTCGTAGGCATTGACTACTTAGAGAATCTGGTGAGCATTCTGAATCCTTTTTTAATGAAAATAAATTCATTCTTAACAGCAAGAGTGAGGTTGATTACTTTAAATCTTCTTTGTTATATCAAAAGACCTGACCAGATATCTCAGATCAAAGTTAAAAGGGAATTATGGAAATGGATCCTAAAAATAAAAGACGTAAAAAGCTTGACCAAGGAAGTCAAAATTGTCCTCAGTGGTTTTTAAATTTTTTCAAATTCTAATAATATTAGTTTGAAAATATTATGCTCCTAAAAGAAATGACAAGTTAATGGCTGTGTTTATATTTGAAAACTATTTTATTTTATGCTCTTTGCTAGTATGTTTCTATTGGAAAGAATTCTACTCAAGCCTATACCTAAAATGCATTAACATTTGTCCAAACCAGTCTGTGTAAAATTGGGATTACACTCTCCTGACTCATTGGACAAGACATCAGGGAGGACACTCAGAACACACGCAGCCCCTTACTCCTCTATCAGTGATATTCTCAAAGCAGTGCTCAAGAAAATTTGGTGAACTGAAAGTTGCTGAGAATTTTTTAGAGTCAATTATGTGTCAGGGTAAATCAATAGTTTAGTAGTGTGAAAAAGAGAATTCTTACTAGCCTGAACAAGCATTGGAGAGAAGAGCTAGATAGGAGAAATTTTAGAGCTGGTCTCAAGTGGTGACTAGTAATAATAAGACATCCGATAGATCTCCTTAGCAAGTTTTAGACTACTTCACATTCTTCATTATTGTGACAGTAGGTGACAAGGGAGCTGAAAAGAACTAAGGTTTAATTCCATTTAATTTGATTGGATTGTATATATTTGTAGAGCACTTAGCTCATGCCAGTTATACTACTTTGTCGATGGAAAAAATAGGAATTGGAAAAAGAAAAGGTTACTGTTGGTACAGTGAAAAGACACATTCTTTGCCCTTAAGAATCTTGTTGTGTATTTGGGGAAGCAAGTGAAGGAGCATTGAAGATTAAATAACATTTGAAAGTGTTAAACCTTGGGAGGCTAAAGAAAGGAAAAGAAGGGTATATTATTTTTTCAATTCTTTATAGTTTTTATTTTTCTTACACTACTGTACTACATAAAAGCTGTATTTTTATATGAATCTAAATCTAATTATGAACATGCACCTGTATGATATCATATACCATAGGTCAGCTGGGGCCAAGCTATAGCTGGAGCAGTGGATGTCTATGGAGCCTCTAAAATTATGTCTGCAGGGATTCAGCTTGACCTGACTGCCACCTTGAATTTTGACTGCCATAACTGCTCTTGAGTAACTCTGGTTGGTTTTTCCCATGTAGTTTCCCAGCATACTATGAGTAAACAAAATCGTTCATGTTGTGTATGGAGCTTTATGGCCAAATGCTTGCACCAGGATTGGGCCTGAATCTGAAATTACCTTGAGACAAGCCAGGTACATTCTGATCTAAAAAGAAGTCACTTTTTTCCTGATAATTTTATTCTCCTTTTTATCCAAATCAAGGAAAGCAATGGTCTTTTGGTTACTCACATTCACATTTCTGTCAGAGACCCGAATATATTTCAGTATGTGTGAACCTGAATCTGCCTTCCCTTTGATTTGGTCTCAGAGTAACTGACAGCAGGTTCTCATACACTCTGACCCAGTTTTTCACATATCTCTTCCACTGGTGGAAGTTTTGGTAAAATAAGTCAGAGAGAAATCAGATCAGCAGCTTCTAGATACAAATCCCTAAGGTTATTTTGAGATAATTTTGGATAAGTTCAACCAATACCAGCCTTGGTGAAGCACTGCATCAAAGTTTAAACACTAGTTTAAATTTGATGTGTTCTCAAAGAGAGTCTAACTCTAAAGCATATCTAGAACAGTTGAAAGGGGGAAGAGCAGAAAGAGATGTGTTCATAATCATCTTCTCATTCTTGTTTTTCAATTTACATATCATTTTAAATCAGAAAACACTTATCTGAAATCTAGTGTAGACCAACCCCATTTCTTATTGTTTTGCTTAGTGGGAAGAGGTCAGTTGTATACTGTGCTTCTCATGTGTTTATAAAAACATCTGGGTTTAGTCTTACAAGTAGGATAATGTGACCTGACTTGTCTGAGCTGAGGTCACTCTTCCACATTTGTATCCTAGCTCCTTGAGGGTAGGCGCAGGCCAAAATCAGAAAAATGACTGCTTGGTTTCGCATTCCATCTTCAGTGGACACTTGAACTCCAAGAAGGAAATCATCTTGCCAGAAAAAAAGAATCCTGTTTCCTTCCTCATCTACAGAATATCTTTCCAAGCATCTTAGAAAGTGAAATGAAATTTGGAGGGAATCCTGACAACGGTGATGACTATGGTGACAATAGTGCTTAGTATGTTATTGTCAAAATCATGAAATAGAATTATTACTCTTAGAGCCTCTATCAGGTGAATCGTAATTTGCCTATGTCTCCTAAATGTGCTGCTGCCATAAGCAACAAATCCTATTGAGCAAAAGTCTTGATAATCATTAGCACATGCTCAATCAAAATTTACCAGTAGGAATTCAATATATTCTGGCTTTAAAGAAATTTCCTCTGATAGACTAAGCTTGCTATGAAGGAAGAGGGGGGAACTTTACAGGTAAATTAAATTAATAATTGGCCACTTCATCTAAGAATGGAAAGCCAGAGAGATGGGAATGGTGAGTTTGGATTATAGATGACCTAATTACAAATTTATATAAGGTTTAAAGTAAAGACAAAAGACTAATCGTTTTCGGTAACTATTTGTAAATCTCTAGGTAGATATCATGACCTTGAAGTTAATTTCTGTAATTAAAAAATAAAATATTATCTAGAGCTGGGAATTCTCTTGGAGATCTTTGAAATTTCCATTTTATAAAGACCAGGCTTTGGACTCAGATGTGTGAAATAATTCAATGAGTGTCATGTAGCTGGTTACTGGCAGGGTTGGGACAGGAACACACGCATCCTAATTCCCCTGTGTCAGCTTTGAGAGGAAAGTGAGTTTTCACAGTGACTTCAGCACTGAACAGATTAAGCAGACTGTGGCAGATGGACGTTGTTTATTACAGCTTCTATCAATATGTACAATTATTGGGAAGCAACACACGACTAAGGTTTAACATTTACTTGCCGACATCTCATTTTTTACTCAGTGTTTATTGTACTGCTTGAGGAAAGATAAACATTTTGTAAACAATACAATTTTATTTTCCCAAAAGGTTATATAATCAAATAAAACCAGTAACTGGAGCTTTTTTTTTTAAAGCCTTCAGTTAAACTTTATTTTAAAAGCAGATGATTCTCTTTTGGTAACTTGCTTCCTACTGGTTCCAGCCTCACAAGGATGAAACATTCTGGGCCTCCTATTATGGCTTCCTTTGGATGATGTTATCCTGGCATGAATGCTGAATCCAGGGAGCTGTTTCCTGCTCACACTAAATGTTTCTCATATAATCAGTGCAAATATCGACATAGTAATTTTTAAAATCAAAGAAAATGTGGTATTTACATATAGTGGACCACTAGTATACCACAAAGATAAACCGGAGTCATTTCTCGGAAAATGGATGCATCTTGAGACTGTACTGGTAGGTGAAATAAATCACACATACAAACCTAAATGTCACATGGTTTTTCTTATATGAGAAACCCAAATTATAAAGGGCAAAATAAAAGATAGATAATAGGAAGTAGGGAGATAGATCTTTCTCAAATGGGAAAGGGACCAAGAGATGGGGAGAGTGGATAGGGAAGGGAGGGAAAGGGGATAAAAAGAGGCACTAAGAAGCTGGGAATTTAGCTTAGTGGCTCAAGTACTTGACTTTACTGTAGGCGCACAGTTATGAGTTGGATCTCCAGTACAAAAAAAAAAAAAAGATGTGTTATGTATGTGTACAACTTCCACTAATGAAACGTAAACATGTATTACAAACATTTATTAATAAAACTTTTTAAAACTAGTAAAAAATAATTTTTCTAAATGCCTATAAACTTGTAGCTATTGCCTTTTTTCTATTTTTAAGTATACAGTTGTTTTTCCTTTTTTATGTTCTTGAGCTGAGAACAAAATAACTTCCACTGTTGTCAGACCAACTATTTGTGCCAGATTCTGTAGTCATTTTATTCTTTTTTTTAAACTTCAGTAACTTTCTTCCTTTCCTCCCTCCTTCCTTCCTTTCTACCTTCCTCCTTGTCTTCTTTTCCTCCAGCTCGTCTTCCTCATCCTCCCCTTTCTTACTCATTACTAGTAATTCCTGCAGCACCTCCGTGTAGGACCAGGGCTATCTGTGGGGCTGTGAAGATGCATAGGGCTGGTCTCTACCTCAACAGTCTCATGCTCATTTCAAACAAGTACATAATTGATTTCTCTACGATTTACTTCATAAGGTTTGACTGTAAGCACCCTGAGGGTGCTCTATCATTAGGGTTTATCAGCTATACTTTTCTTCTGATTTCTTAACCTATTTTTACTTCTAGCCTGTAATGCTTCAGAGTAGAAGGTCTCAGTTAG
Organism: Dasyprocta punctata; assembly: GCA_004363535.1. Classification (NCBI taxonomy): domain Eukaryota; kingdom Metazoa; phylum Chordata; class Mammalia; order Rodentia; family Dasyproctidae; genus Dasyprocta; species Dasyprocta punctata. The sequence goes on from RJWM01002843.1 coordinate 39,418, forward strand.
CGAGGTGCTCCTTGGCTCTCTTTCGTTCTGGTGTTACTGTGTTTATGACGTGTACTGAAAAAAAATGCCTCTTTTGCTGAGAAAGGGGGTTTGCAGAGTAATTTCTTGTAAATGTTACTCTGTTGAATTGATTTGACCCTAACAGAACAGAGCAGCGAGAGGTACAGATTTACTCATAATCACTGCTGCTGCTCTGTCAGGTTCCCCTTCCTGTTGGATGCGTGTGATCTGGGCCAGGCACGGAGAGAAGAGTGAGTTTTTGACTGAAATAGAGTGGTCGCCATACATTTCCAAATGGAGGATCTGATAAATCAGGTGTTATCCTCAATGAGATGAACATGTTTTTTCACGCCCCTAAAAGGACGGGGAAAAAGGAAAACAACCTTTACAATCTGTAATAATATAGATATATATGGAAGGAAAATATCTAATTAACTTCAGAATCCAGAAGATAAAAACAGATGAAGAAAGAGAAGAGACTCTAGTAAGGTTTAATACTAATTTATATTCTAAAGATAGGGGGAGATTTGGGAATAAAGATGTTAAGGGAAGAAATTTGTTCAAAGGAATTTAATTATTTTAGGGAACAGAGAGTAAAGGGACAGACATATAGTTTATGGAAAATGTAAATTTTAGTTTGGAACTCCACATCTATGGAAGGGGTTAGAACAAATGATTTCAATGCATGATTTCTCAATTTAGTCTCTCCCCTTTCCAATTTCCTCAACTCCACCCCCACCTTCTTTCTCTTTCCAAAGTCTGCAACAAAACTTGGATTGTGCTCTAAGCACCATACATTCTAGACAAGGCCTGATTGAAGAGAAAAGGAACTGTACACTATTACTAAGGACTGGAAATTCCTCTGGGGAAGCAAAAAACGCATCTGGAGACCACTTAGTTTCACGTGTTAGCAAAGTAAAGCTTCTAAGTGGTCTGGCAAGAGTTTACATAAGCTAATGAATAAGGAAATGAAAGCCTATACTTCATTAGACTGACAAGAAATCAATCACATTTGATGAACTAGTAAATTTGATTTAAACGCCAGGGAGTTCCCTAGGAGTACTTAAATTTGCTCCACTGTTGTGTACGAATCCCACTGGTACCTGTAGTTATGACTCACAGTATCAGTTCTGAGAGTTCATGGAAAACCACATTCAGAATCAGCCTATTCACTTTTTTGATAATTTGCACAACTTGGCCACTGTTTGAATTGTTTGTAACACCAGTGTGTTTAATCATTGTCTTCCTTCTTGGGTTCTGCTACTATCGGTTTCAAGAAAACAATATTTGCCTAAGCAACATATGCAGACAAATACAATACGCAATATGGAAGACCAGCAGGGTGGTGTGCAACCTTGGACAGACCATTGTGTTAGCTCCCTAACAACCTCGCCAGCATTACATATCAGGTAATTTAATGCTCACATAACTTAATCTCTGAAAGGCAGGTACATTATATATAGTCACTCATTTTTAAATACAAATTTTAAAAATTAGGTGACTTTTTCCAGTAATATACAGGAAAGGGTACTCCTGAAGATTTTTTCAGTTCTAAGATACAAATCACACAAAAGAAACTGTGGATCAACTACTATAGTAGAGAGAACCACCAGAGTGTGCCAGCCCATGTTTTGAAGGAAATCTGCCTTTATTATAGTTGCAAAAGAAGCCAAATAACCTTGGGTAAATTCATAATCTCAATCTTTTATCAGTTTCCTCATCTACAAAGTTCTTCATTCTTTCAACTGTTGTACTTCTAAGGGTGTGTTTTAAAATGTTCCTTTCAAATTCCAAAATTTTGTGGCTCTATATCTCTATATAGTTTTTCTAATTATAAAGTTCTTTGATAAAAGGGGGTGTGGTTTAGTGCTCCTTATGGGACAAAATCAGAGTGTACTCACTAGAAGTACTAGCAGAGTGAAACTCTTCCTTAGTGTTTCCCAGGAACATAAGGTTTTATTATTAGAACATGATCAAATATCTTTTAGCTCTCATTTCTATAGTAAACCATAGTCCTACCTGATTTCAGGATTACTTGTGATGTAAGTAGAAGAACTGTTGTGACTACAAGTGAATTATAATAGATATAAGCCAGCAAGAAACATCATTTGTAAATATTCATACCTGGATCAGTTTATTTCATGATTATAAAATTCACAATGGATTCTAATCTCTTCTGTGACAAACATTCTGTCTACTCTTTCCTAAATAGGTCTTCACAACTAGTTATGATTTATCCATCAAACATACATAGAATATTTACTGTGTTCAATGTTTACAGACATGTATGTTGTCTATAAGGTGAAATATTGCTATATTTAGTGTTTGTTAGATTTTGTCAACTAACAGAAAAATGATTGGAAACAACATTTCAGAAGAAAACCTGTTTAAAAACAGTCTCTTGAGCTATTTTAATTTCTTAATTTTGTAACAAATTCAATATGGGATACTTTGAAAAATGATCAGCGTGCCAGTAAATCTGCTTGGGAATAAAATTTAGAAAGCCATTACATTTTACTGCCTTGGATACTCCACACTTATGAAAACTCAAAAGAAAATATGACTGCTATGTTCTTGAACTATTTTAAGAAGAGTCATATGTGACAAAATATTAGAGCATTATATATTTCTGACAGCAAATTAACTCCCTTCATCAGGAAATTTGTTTTAAAATCTGAGACTATTTCAACTTTTTCCCATTCCAGTAGAAATAGAATACAATTGCTTAGTAACTCGTTATTGCCCTCTAAAATTAGGAGTGGTAATCATATGCTTCCCTTTCTATTAGGATTTCAGTTCTAAATTATAAGTCAGCTTTGATGAAAATCTTTAAAATTTCCTATATCATATTTTAATACTAATGAGTGTTTTTCTTTATTAAACATGTCATTTAATGACAAAGAAATAAGAATGTGTGTGTGTAGGGGTGGAACAGAAAAATAAAGACAATTGAATCACAGATTTTCTGGAAATAAGTATTAGAAGAGAAGTAGGATTTTTGTGCCTAAAGTAGTTCAAAAAGGCAGCTAGAACTATTGGGCCCATGTGTGTTGGAAATGTGACCTAGATGATCTAGTCCAATTTATTAATGCATGTCCATTCCTTTGGGATATGTCATCATCATAGTTAACAGTAATAACACAGCAGGACCAGCGATGTTTTTACAGTTTTCTCGTTAATTTTTCCATATACAACAAGAATGCGGTACAATGAAACATGGTAGATTCTGATCTAACTTCCTTTCGTTCCCAAATACGAGTGTTCATTACATCCTAAGACAATGTAGGAATGTAGGATAGAAGTGAGTTTATTTTGGGCTTATCTATCTAACAAAACTTTTATAACTCAGAACCTGACAATTTTTACTGTTGAGGATGTCTTATGATGTAGTAGTGTCTTCTTGTCATGACTTGTTCATATCTTCATTATTACAAAATAGTGTTTGAGAAAGACAAACTCTTGTCACCTCAGCGAAGACCAGGAAGGCATTACACATCACTTCTTCTCCTTGTCATTAAGTATCTGTTCAATATTCTGTGAGTTCATTTTTGTGAGTAGAAGTTATCTAGTTTGCCACTGAGGCGTGATTCAGAGCTGGCTTTTGGCAGCTACTGGGCAGTAGCTGTGTAAATCATTTGTTTGGAAAATCTGGGTAGATTTTTGCACTATTGTTAATTACTCATTGTGTATCCTTTAGCTTATGAAAATGGCCTCATTTAGAAATTTAATTGTACACCCTTCTGCTGTTGTACATAGTTTCTTTCTTCTTCCCAACATCCCACCCCTGCACCAGCTTCCTACGTGAGGACAGATTTGCTACCAAGGTCTGCATGAAGATTCATTATTGGTGGTTTGCATGTTTGATGAGGTTCTATATGGCAACCAGCATTCTTCCCATTTTTGGTAGTCATCATGTGTTCTGATACAAAATACACACTTAGGAGTGAAACTTTTACTGGCAAAAGTCTCAGTTGAACAGAGTAAAAACTTGATAAACAACATATGAAATACACAGATGATGAAAGGATTTGGAAGAAAAGAAATAAAAACTCAAGCACTATATGAGTAGGCACTCTACAAAGGAGAACAGTATTGCTGATTTTCCAGTATTTCTTTTGTTGTCATTTCTACAATGACATCTCTCCTCACACTTCTCCAAATAGATGGAAATAGGCAGAACTTGCCCTACTGTTGTGAGTTCTTTCATTCCTCTTCAAGTTTGTTGTTCTGGAGTGAGTGTTTTTTTTTTTTCTTTTCCTTTTTCTTTTTCTTTTCTTTTCTTTTCTTTTTTTTTAACATTTGATACTTTCTCTTGATTTTCCATCTTCTTCAGATTCTGTGTATTTAAATGTCTATCCTCATTTGGGTCATTAAGATAAGTTAATTTGCATGAGGATAAGAAATGGCCTTAAATTCCTATTTCAACACACCTTCTTTGTAACAATGACCTATATCATGCCCTTAATTTACCTCTAAGTGTGCTATGTGGCAGCAAAATAAAATGGGGGAGGTATATTTTGGGTCAGTGGGCTATTGACTCTTTATGTGTAATTGTTTAAAGCATTGTGCTAATGCTTCATGCTGTTGTTGGTTTTTAAAAGTAGATTTCTTCCTAAGTATAGTGAATTCAAATTATTACCATCTGCTCAATTCTATAATAGCCACTACCACTCTGTCTAGCTTCAGAAAAAGTTAATAAATCAATTTGTACAGGTTTTGTGTCTATTAGAAATTTCTAAGCTCTACTTTTACATTTGCTTGTAAATTTATCTTGATGTAGAGGTTTATGCTATATTAATACTCAAGAAGTTTTTAAAATATTCTAGTCTCTGAACATGAGAACACTAAATGTAGATTTTTCTTTTTAGATTCTTCATAAGTAATTTATTTTCTTGATGATAATGTGCTTTGCTTTCAAAATATGCTTCTTTCTAAAAGAGCATTATTTTCTCAACTAGATTTATGAATTGGTATAAATTACTGAAATCCTAACTTGGTTGAGGATCAGGGGGTATTTCCAGTCATAATTCAGTCAGGTTTTTGCTATATGAGCACTAAAAATAAAACAAAATCAAAACTACTTGTATTGTCCCATGTACTTGTGTTACCTTCTTTGGGTCTTTCTATGCATTTTGTATTGTTTCTATAAGAAGTACATATCATATAAAGTACACTATAATTTGTGATCTATTTTATGTTTCCTCCAAAGTCAGGGCAAGATGTGTTTGTTTTTTTATCTTAATAAACTCAAGGTTTATTATGATTTCAAGCATGTTGCTGGTACGTAGCATTTGTTGAATTAAAGAATGAAAATCACAAAGTGACTGATGTCATGCATTTCTGTCCACAGCTACAGATGGGGAATAACAACCTCTGGCCCTTTCTAGCTCACTCAGCAAAGCAAATGGCTGTAATGGAGGTCTTGCCTTCCAGTAGTCTTTGCTAACTGCTCTGCTGGAAGTCATTCTTTGCATCTCAGTTCCACCTCACTTTCTATGCCTTGCTGTTTTATTTTTTTCACATCTAGTTGTTAGCATCCCAAATAGAATGCTAGCTCTATCTGGCAGGTACTCCATTTTGTTCTACTTAAAATCTATTGTGCCCTTTAGAGAAAGCCACCCATATATATTGTAATGCTTACATGAACAGGTGAGGGAATAATGGAATTCCATATGTGACATTGGAGCCTTTGTCTCAATAAAGATAACTTTTTATGTGACAAAATAGCATGAAAATGTAATACTATCCTTATGTCTCCTTTGTTTAATAAAAACAGAATCTGCTAAATGGAAAAAAGGGGTCTTGATGCTGATAACTTTTTATTTACTTTTGTAACCATTCTTTTTTTTAGAAGGATTATAAATATGCAAGTCTTTTCAGATACAACTTCTTATTTTATTGTAATTGCTCAGTTTCTTTCTCAAGGGAGTAAGCAGTATTTTTGAATTACTATGTTTCTCTTCAAAGTTGAAAGATAACATTTATTGTTAAAATAATACAACGGTGTGTTTCAGGATTGAATGTGTGCATCTTATTCAGTATGAGGATCTCAACTTTATACTTAATTGTAACATAGGATTGTGGCTTAAGTTAATTTTGAACTAACATGCTGGTATAATTTCATATTTGCAAGTATTGATGATTTGTGAAACAACTGTGGATGTCCATGGTTCAAACCAAGTTTCATAGTCTGCTTCTGAAGCAGTTTTACAACATTTAGCTTTTTTGTGCCTTTCATGCTTTAAGACATTAAAACTTAACCATAATAGGTGGGCATTAGCTTGTTACTGTCATCAAGAAGACAGTGTTTGACCCAGTCAACTCTCAAGTTTATTTTCACTTCTGACCAGTGAGAATGGTTGAGAAATAAGTGATCCTGAATATCACAATTACATGTGCATAGTATTATAAAGCATTCAAATATATTTATACTTAGGAATCTGCCTGTGCATAATGAAGACTATAGGCAACATCTCAGAGTGTCTTTAGTTGTGCTGTGTGTCTCCCTAGATATCCTGAATATTTTTGAAGCATTTAACTTCCATGGTCATTTGGACTTAGGGGAAGAATCAGGAGTCTCACAGTACCAGATCCTGTGAATAAGGTGACTGGAAACACACCATAATGGTTTTGTAAGTCTGTTTTTCTGTTGGATGGTATCTGGCAGCAATATTCACTGTATTTCTGATCACACTTTGTAAAGACACTCATGAAAGAGGACCTCTAGGACTGCTTTAGAAAGTGGTAAGAATGATAGGATAAACATGTTTGAAATGAGGGGAAGTATTTTGAGGGTAATTAATAGCCATATGTCTTTTACTGTAATAAATTTTAAAAAATTCAAACATTAACCATATTTTTTGAACCCACTTTGTATAGGAAGCAAAACTTTTGTGGAATTATTCAATTTTGTTATGGTCACTTTGTAGGCTACAAACAACCCCTGATGTTTCCTCTCCCACTCAAAGAAAATGTTAGAATAATTTATGAATTTAATCCAAACACATTTGATTAAGATCAACCAGGAAATTTTATTTACTACTGTATGCTTCACCAACTCATTCAGTGGAGACAGTAATTTGAAGACAAAATTGGGGAAAAAGGCATGGAGTCAGGTCTCAACCAGTCATGCTTCTTGAAATCAATTGAAATGTCCTCAAATAAAGAATCATTTGATGAAAAAACAAGTTTTAGTTAATATAAGATCCTATAGTGTGTTACACAGTGTACATTTATCATCTTCTATGCCTTAATTTACTTATTTAAGCCATGTGAAATATACAACATCCAACAGGAAGTTAAAATACTATTAGGCCATTGTTAGGTATCTATTCACTGCTTGAAAGTAAGGTCTATAGAATGATTAATATTTTATAACATAAAGAATCTAATCCAAGCACATTTAAACTTACCTTCTTAGATTGAGTTACTTCTGGGTGATGTTGATCTTGGTAAGCATCAGACAGGTTAAAAAATTAACATGACATATTTAAATATTATTGCCATTATCAATGGATTTTGTGGCATACTTTTCATGCACATTGAAGATTAAGTGATTCTCATAGATTAGGCATTGTTGGGTATTCAGCACATGTGTCAAAAGAATTTTAAGTAAAATATAAAGGTATATATTTAAAATTATGGGACCTTTGCTTTTTAAAAATACACTATAGTACAGAATATATATAGGGCTAGATGTATTTTAAATCAACTGATATTCACATTATGAATATACATAATTTAAATTTGCTTATACTTTTCATTTTAAGATCAATGAAAATAAAAATTTTGATATAGAAGACAAAAGTGGCAAAAAACAGTGTTTCTTTAGTTTTTATTGTCATCTTCCTTGGTTATGGTGAAAGTTGGGAAGCAGTAATGATAAATATTTAGAACCTGAGACAAATTTGTTAAGTCAAATAAAATTTGTAACCAAAAATGGAGAAATACTCATTGTACTAAATGCTTTAATAAAAACAAAAACGAGGTTATGTAAAACTTACAGGTTTGTGGAAGGGTATAATGTGTGGGATTGTGTGTATTTATTTTATAGACACTAATTAATCTGTATATTAAGAGAAGAGACTACCCATATAAAACAGTCTTCTCGGTTAGTTTTCTTACTCTTGATATGTTATTCTTAGTACAAGTCAAGACCTACTATCAAACAAAATAAAATCTTAGTTTTATAACTCAAGATTTTTTGTACTGGCTTATCTAAAATAGTCTTGAATACTTTACAGAACCATATTTAGGGCTGGACTCTGAAAGTATAATGTTCATTTTTTAATGCAAAAAGTATGAAATACGATATATAATTTAAAATTTCAGATCGTTGAAGAGCATTTGGATGTTTTAAAGAGGTACTCATCTTTGTCTTTGTTCTATGCATCTTGTGAACAACTTTCAGTCTTTTCACTTCCCAAACAATGGAAAGCTGCCATTTTTCACAAAAGGTCATGCCCAAGTTTCATGTTTTACATGTGTATATAATTTTCCATGATGAATGTTCACCTCATTTTCAAAGAGAGATGTTAGAGAAAATTAGATAACAAGAAAAAGGAAATTAATTCATTCTTTCATGTGCATTACTATGTTGTGGCTTTTCTCTTTTATTAGATATGACAAAAAGGTGTTTATGTTGCAATGCTAGGAAATGTGGTATGTAATTTTAGTATATTCATCAAATAAAAATTAAATAGTTTTCCTAAATTGGACCAAGAAATATAGATCTCTGAAATTATATTAACCTCTTAAGCATTAGATGTAAAAAGTACATTCCTGATGAATCAAAGTATTTGAGAATTACCATTTTAAACACCCAGAGAATGAGGTAGAAAAGTATTAATCACAACTAAGTAATGCCTTCAAAAACATGAAAATCAACTTTTTATCCTTTTAAAATCATGATTAAAATGTGTATGCTTCTGTGTGTATGTGTGTGTAAAATCATCAGCGCTAGCTCTTAAAATGTTTGGTATGATAATCCTATGACACTCAGTGAAGGCTAAAACATGTTACTCAGCTCTGATAAAGTAAGCCTTCCTCTATTTAGGAACTTACCTGTAATACCATACTGGATTTACTGACCATTTAGATTTCCATATTCTGTGGTGTAATGCACATTTTGAAATTACATTATGTTTTAAATCTTTATTTGTTGGTAATGGAAACAAGGGTTGGTAACTATATTAAAATAATTTTATCCTGTAAATAATTTTATCCTGTAATCCCAGCACTCAGGAGGCTGAGGCAGGAAGATTGTTGCAAGTTGGAGACCAGCCTGGACTACGAATGAACCCAAGGCCAGCATGAACTGCATAGTGAGATTCTGTCTCAAAAACAAAACAAAGCAAACAAACAAACAAAAGAAATAATTTTAAAGTGTTGATTTAAAATATGTAGGTTGAAGAATATTCATTTTCTTATCTGCCCTCTTGATGAATACAATCATCTATCACAGATGACTAAGATAATTACTATTGCTTATTACCCACAAGAAACAATAATAAGCCAAAAGAATTAGGCTTCATAGTTCAATTTGAGAATGATTCAGTTCTTTTCCCTCCTACTAATGGCATTGTCATTTATTTTTCTTTATTCAAAGAGCCTTTTCTATTAATTGCAAATAGTGTATTTTGAGTATTAATCACAATGTTCAATTTAATGCTTTCAAACAAACAAAATTTCCAGAGATTACTATTGTTAACATTTTAATGTAATGATAATGAAAAACCAACTATTGAAATACCATGTTTTCAAATATTGATAGCTTTTAATAATGTCTTAGCTTTTTTTTTTTTTTTTTTTTTTTTTTTTTTTTTTTTTTTTTTTTTTTTTTTTTTTTTTTTTTTTTTTTTTTTTTTTTTTTTTTGGCGGTACTGGGGATTGTCTTAGCTTATATTTAGTCATTTATCTTGTACTTTCCTTATCTCTCTAATATTTGCTTCTTTACTATTATGGCTGATCTTTAAAAAACACAGTAATGGCAGGAAATATACTTTGATCTCAGAGAGTTAGGCTATTGTGCATACTGAACTTCATTTTGTTTAACCTCTACGTAGTACTTAAAAAGACGTCCTTAAAGTAGATACTGTTGGCTGAGAGAAAGAACAATTCTGTGTCTTTGAGTTTCCATTTTGTATGCCTCCCAAAAAATCTTCAGGCTATACAAGATTTTGCCATCAAATTTCTATGAAACTCATAATACATTATGCCCATAAAAATATTTTAGCACAAAAAAAAAAGCTCTTAAGAGCTCTCACACATTTTACATTTTTTCATTTTGCAAATCATATACATACGAGGTTGTTTACATTTTAGTCAAATATGAGAACTAAGCTTGAGAGCCAACTTCAGTAAAGATACTGATTTTTCAAAGTAGTGAAATTAGTTTTAAAAATGTATTCTCATTAAAATTGTAAATATCCCATAAACAGTAGGTACTACTAACTTGGTAGCTATACTAACGTGACCACTTACTACGTATTGAAGTGTTAATTTTCCTGTGGGACTTTCTATTCTTCTGGCAAATAGACCTTATTCCAACTTCTAAATTCTAATATGCAGCCTCTAACTATTCCAAAGCCATCTTCTGAATATATCAACAATACGATGTAGTGTTAAAATTCCCCGTTATGTCTGCCTTTCTCGCTCCCCTGATATTGAAACTATGTAAATAACCATTATAGTTTAAGAAAGAGAATTATATCTGATATTGGTTTTGCCATTTTCAGGGTTATTTGTGTGTGTGTGTATGTGTGTGTGTGTGTGTGTGTGTGTGTGCGCAGAGATGCTGTGGGAGATAGCTTTGAAAACATTCAAAGCATAATTATAAATATATTATAAAAGTGTTTAGCTCTGCTGAGTCCTTTAAAAGGAAAATTAGCTACCTGAGAAGTTAGTACACTCTATATCTTTGGTATGGCTAAAATTAACTCGTAAAGTACACCACACAAAGATTGCAACCATTTTCCCTCTGATTTTTCATATTGTGTGAATTTATAACTCTTTGATGATGTTAATGACCTGAATATTTTAATTTTTGTCCTACAATTCTTCCATTAAGAAATATTGATGTACATTAACATTTTTCATGCACTTCAAGAGTGCTTTTTTCAAAACATATTTATTATCTTTAAAATTTTGAATCAATATTTTGCTTTTATTAAAACACATATATAGAATTTCATATATAAAATTCTGGAATGTTTTCTACTTTATTACATACGTAACTTTACTAAAAATGAGTTTACAGGGAAATCACTTGACATTGAAAACATTAAGTAGTTAAAAAAAGCTGAGATACAATCTTACTAATATTCAATATAGCATTCCTATTAAAGGATTTCTAACACTTTATTATTTATTTTTATTGATGTACAAAGAAGATTCATTTTCTTGGATGGACTTATGAAAGAAACTAAAAGACGACTGGTTATTGGGCAATCTGATAAACTTCATTCACAAAATTTACTTTTTCAAATGAAAGTAACTGCCAATTTCACATAATTTCACTGAAGTTTATAGAACCAAGAAATACATTTTAAAAATATTTTCTTTGAGTTCATAAAAAGCCTCTTGAAACTGTAACTAAGATTTTCATTTCATGGATTAGTAAACCGTGATTAAAGTAATCACATCTTTATATAATAATTTTTTTTTACTACTTGATTAGTTTAGTGAAAAGCTATATTAACTTTATGGGGTCACCCATATGGAACTGTAATAAATACCTGAATATGGTAAAATATTTACCTAATAACTACTTTGTGCTTGTACTACATTTAGATTTTTCTATCTATTATTTTCCAAACTTAAAGTTTTGTTCTAGGTTTTATCCTACTTACAAATTTTGGTAAAACTGCTCTTGTTCAATATAGTTGGTAAAGGAACAATTTTAAGAAACAATTCACAGTTATCAAAAATTCCTTCTTTGGGGTTGAATTTAGGTACTCAAATTTAGGTATATTTAAACAAATTCTTAATGAATTCTTGTATATTGAGCTAATCACAATCACCATCATTTATAAAGATACTTGAGTTTAAAAATGGTAAATAAAAACAAAGTAGAACTAGATAACAGGAAATAGGAAGATAGATCTTTTGCAAAAAAGGAAGGGGACCAAGAAGGAGGGAGTGTAGGAGGAGGGGACTGAAAAAAGAATTATCATGTCTTATGTACATGAACCAACCTCCCAGAAGGAATGTGGTCATTATGCACTGCAAACACCCCTACTAATAAAAAAAAAATGATCAGAATATGAGTGAAAGTGACATTCAAAACCTTATTAGTCAGCCGGGCGTGGTGGCGCACGCCTTTAATCCCAGCACTTGGGAGGCTGAGGTAGGCGGAGCATTGTGAGTTCGAGGCCCGCTTGGGCTACAACGCGAGCGCAAGGCCGGCCTGAGCTACATAATGCGACCCTGCCTCAAAAAACCAGGGCCAGGAGTTTGGCTCAGTGCCTTAAGCGCCTGCCCTGGCAGGCGTGAGGTTGTGAGTTCAATCCCCGGTGCCGTAAAAAAAAAAAAAATAAAAATAAAAAATAAAAATAAAAATAAAACCTTATTAGTCTATTTTAGGACCCACTTTTCTTTCTATATTGAGGTACATTTAATAATAAGCATTATTGAAGAAGAGTCACAATTTTCTTTTCCTATTTACCAAAATCACCATCGTCACACTGTATCCTATGATGAGATTGCAGAAATTGTAAGTCTAAAATTCTTGTGTATTGTTTTGAATTTCTCTTCAATTAATTTCGATCCATTTTAGGCTAGCCATGATATACTTTTAGTATAGGACAGCCTGGATGTTACCTTATGGTAGAATAAAAACCAGAAAATCTAGTAATATAAAATGATTTATATATCTCTTTACTTGGAGAATAAAGCAAGGCAATTATTAGAAAACATTTGAAATTAAAATATTTTCTGCTAAACATTCTATTGAATATTAATTTGGAGAAAAAATGTGAAAAAAAATTACAAAATGGCCACACAAATCGTTATGCTTTTACTATCACTCAAAAGTCTAAAGCAAATGAAATATTTTCCAAGCAATATTTTCAGTGGTTACATAATTTTGCTTTTCTTAAAGTAATTTAAAAACAGTGAGAATGTTAATGCTATATCCCAATTACAAAATAGCATAGTTTTATGAAAACATTAGGGAATATTCTTTCCCTTTAATATATTATTGAACATCGAAGCATTTTAGAAAACATTAAAATAATCTCTTTATAGGATTTAATTTTTTAAATTATTTTACAGAGAAATAATCTCTGAACATATTGAATTTGATGAACAAAACTGGATATGGCAAAGTTAATCTGATACAACTATTAGGATAATGAAGTAAGTATACTTGAAGTATATAAAGGGTACATTTGATCACAAAAGAAACTAGAAAAAAGACACAACCTGTCTTCTACTATCTCATGATTCATAATGTAAGTCCTGGAGACCACTCACATATTTTCTTTCCTGACTTTCAGAAAAGAAGGACAACATGAGAAAAAGTAAACAAAATTATTACAGACTTTTCAAAAAGTTCCTTTAGAATATATTCATTATTTTAAAATTTATCTTTCAGAAACTGTCATTTCTGACCTTTTTATAGCTTTTAAAAAATTTTTAAGAACATGTTAGATTTTGATAATTGCTTTTATACAGTAATATTTTTAAACTAATACGTTTAAGGATTTAACAAAGTAAAAATACGAACAAATGCTTTCTATGAATGCTTTATAATTTATAACTCCAATAGAATGGTTAAGAAAAGATGTACTTATTAGTATCCTAGGTCACATAATTGCTATTTCAGAGCATTTATTTTTCTAAATCTATTCATTCAATTTAAAATTGATGTGGGTTAATTTTGTTTTGGTTTAAAAGTACATCCTTCAATACATTTTAAACATGTATCCTTAATTCACTTTTATTTTTCTTAGGTTTGGAAGATAAACCAAGTAATTACAAAATTTTCAACCATCTAATTCTTCTATATTGTGTACATTTGATATATTGAGTAGATGCATATTTTTAAAATTAAAAAATTATCATGTGGCAAAACTTTCCTTACTGACTTGCAAGAGCAAAATACTACTTAGAAACTGCTATGAAATCACATATTGTATTTTGTGAGCATGAAAATAAAATCTAATAAATCTTTTTCAGGGGCACACAACAAATGCACTGGACAGGTTCAGAAGGTAGACATTTATTTCATTCAAGTAATTCTACATATCCTTACCATGTTGTTCCACTTGCCTGAATACTATAAAATCCTTTGGTTCTCACAAATATTATGTTCCTTCACTTTTCAAGTTATCTTTATAAAGGCAGCATTTACTTTAACAGGTTTAAATTACAATTTAAATGGGTTAGTAGTATATTTTGCTTTGTTTTATAAGATACATGTGATTCCCAAAACTTCAAATTATTTTAACTTTTTGGAAACAAAATTACTTAACTTGCATTAAAGTTGCTTAATGTTTATCCAATACTTTGGATTATGCTCAGTAAAATGCAATGAATCTTCAATTTCTTAATTTTATCCTAGTAGCTTCAGACTCAGCAGTTGCATGCTATTTCATTTTCTGTAAAATAGGGATAAAATTAATGTCTACATTGTATAATATTGTAAGAATTAAATGAATAATAAAAATGCATTCCATACATTGTAAAATATAATATAACCTCATCACATGTTCAGGGATCTTTTATGAAAATACCTTCTTAATAATACTTGAGAAAAAATTCTTACCTAGCTTTGTATTAAGAAATATTCTTGCAAAAATTTAATTTTGGAAGTTCAACTTTTTAAACATACTAAGGTTAATGGCAACAAGTCTTATGCTCTTGATAGGAAAATATTATAATGAGAATTATAATTATATTATAATTGTAACCTTGATTTTCTGAAACAGTTGAAGTGATATAAAAAGAGGTGTGATAAGCTTAATTATACTAGTCTTAACTTTTTCACCATAGACAAGTGAAGACATTCTTTTTGCTGGTTTAAAAAAATTCTCAGTTCCAAATTAGAATCAGTATATATATAAAATACTTGATCTCAACTGAGTGTTAATACCTATTTAGAGAAACAGAGGTTTTGTATCTGCACTTTTAATATCAATTTTGGTTCCTTGGATACAATGTGCTTAAACATTAAAAACTAGCGAAAGTTCCTCACTGATTTCATTTCAGGAAAAAAAAGTGAATGACTGGAAAACAAAAATTATGAATGAAAAGTAAGGAAAATCACCAAAACATGTAATGACACCGGGGCAGAGTTATTGACAAAATGTATAAAGTGTTTTTGTGGTATCATAAGCTTCTACACATCACTTCGATACACTACTTCATGTACACCCTTTGTGTATAGAAGCCACTAATGACAACACTGACTTAAAAGTAATGCTGATTGAATGAAATCACAAAGAATGAAAATGTGCAACAGAGGTAATATTATAGTGTCTCATCCTCTGCATGCTTATGTAATGTCAAGCACTCATTCGAGGTGTACTGGCTGGCTTAGATCTCTTGACCTGGTTATTCTGTTTTTTTCTTTTTCTTTTCTTTTTTTTCCCTGGTACCAGGGAACAAACTCACAACGTTGCGCCTGCCAAGCAGGCGCTTACTCCACTGAGCTAAATTCCCAGCCCTCTGACTTGGTTGAATTCTGTCACTCTTCTGAAGACCAACTCTCTAGTGTTTTGCATTCTCTTACCACTGTTTTTCCTTTTGTGCCCAAGATAGGTACACAGAGTATGCTAAATAGTTTCAAAGTCTGCACATGAGAAATTTTACCTTTAGCATACTAATGGTGACTGCATCTGTCAGTACATAGAATTTGTTCCAGAAATTTAAAGAGAAAAACCCATCATTCTTACCAATCTATAAAACTTGCAAATATTTTAATGTATAAAGAAAAATCATTTAAAAATAAATGCTGGTGCATAAAAATAAACTGAAATGCCAGCTAAAAGAAATAATGTGTACATTGTGAGAGCTATCAAATGTTTTAAGTCTTAAATGAGATGTTATAAGGAATTTTATTTATTTATGTTTGGATTTTTGAGATGAGGTCTCACTATGTACCCTAGGCTGGGCTTGAACTCACTATGTAGCCTAAACTAGCCTCTAACTCATGGTGATCCACCTGCCTCAGCCTCCTGACTGCTAGGAGTACAGGTGTGTGCCAAAATACCTGGCCTTAGGAATTTTCTCACAAATCCAAAGACTCAGGTCTGGTGGTACATGCCTATAATGCCAGCATTCTAAACAGGTGAGGCAGGAGAATGGCAAAATCCAGCCCAGCCTAGGCAATTTAATGACTTAGTAAGTCTGTGTCTGAAAATAGGAAATTTATAAAGGAGCTGAGGATGTAGCTCAGTGTACATGCCCTAAATTTAACCTCCTATAATAATAATAAAAAAAACCCCAAAGAAAAAAGCTTAAAAGTTTGCTGAATGTGAGCATTTTTATGCTGAGAAATAGTTGCATATGCAATTATTACAATCTTGAATGAGAAGCATGCTTCTAAAACAATGGAAAATGCTTTCTTTTAGCTATCTGTAGGACGGATGAAAACTAGTTTTATGAGTTTGAAGAAAAAAAAGGTGAACTTTAAAAGGTCTCTAATTTAGATTAACCTTGTAGTACATATCAAAGTAACATTTTCTGAAAGTCATAAAGCCAAACTTCACAGGACATTCGTTTTCAGAGTTTTTCTTTCTGTTGGTGAAGTGATGAGAACTTATAATAATTATTTGGCCTTTGATGTCACTTTATAAACATTCAGTGGTTGTCATGATAAAATTGCCCTGATAATTAACTCTATTTTTTATGTGTGAACAGTTCCCTTTCTTAAAAAAACAAACAAAAATAAAACCAAATATACATAATCTTTATGGAAGATTGAATTATTAAAGAACTTTCAGTTGTGTGGTAAATTTATTAGCAAATGGTTTCTAGCAGGCAGTCAAACCTCACAAAATATATTCTGTACAGAACTGACTAGAGAAATGTTTTTCCTAAGTTATTTGCCAGAGGAGAAAAAAACCCCACAAAAAAACCAAAAAACAATACAAAACAAAAAAAGACACATTTCAGCATTTTTTCTTGGATATCTATCCTCTTCATAGCATTTTACATAAAATGGAGACTACATTAACAGGAATAGATGATACGTTATCTTAAAACATTTTTTAACATTCAATATTATAAATTTGTAATTCAAGGGAAATCAATGTATTTTGGCTTAACAATTTTAATCATAATGTGTAAATCACATTAAAGACTAAGGCACTATAGCCCAGAACAATTTATATTCCTTTACTCCTGTATGTAAAAGAAGCTGATTATCATTATCAAATGACGTTTTGATTATCATCCATTTGAACATGTGATTTCATTTATTTCCTGCTCTTTTACTTGATTGAGTTAAAGCATATACAAACTGGTCCTTTATTGATATGGTCATTGGCTAACCTGGTAGAGATTTTATTTTGGGGAAGAGGTCGAGGGGGTGGAAGTGTAATTGTTCTTAGGCAAAAACGTCAATCACCTCTAACAGGTTAACATACTCAAATGCTAAATACCTGACTTTTTCAAATAAATGCAGACCTACCTTGATTTCCAGAATAAGCCTCTGTTCATTTCCATGAGACAATGTTTTCACAAAATAGAAGGCAAAACAGGTGTTATGTACTTAATAGGACTCATAATTTAAATAATTAAAACTAATTTGTGTTTAAAGCTATTTGCAGATTTATTAGAGAAACAAATACAAATATGCATTTCTACAGAACCGTTTTTTTTTTCCAAAATGATCTTAAAACTTGTTCCACAGTATTCACTTGTTTATATATCTATGGTAACCCAAGTATTGGCTTCTGTACCACTTGTAATGAGACAATTGCCCTTCCATTGCAATTATAAAAAACTATTTAAAAAAAAATTCGGCACATACATGTTAAATATTTTTCCTTAAAAAAATAATCTAATCAAAATATTGAATACTTTAGATTTAAACAATATTTTATTTACAAATCTGAATTGATGTACTTTATTAGTTA